>JAOTOM010001309.1:0-64557 GCA_034440615.1 Ashinkailepas kermadecensis
ACACATCATCGCACGACACATCACTACCCCTACCACAATCTGCACTGACTCACGTTACTCCGTTAACGCCTCGCGGCCATACACACCCTACACTCCACGCCATCAGACACCTATATCATGACAACCACGCACACCTTCAGCTCACCTTCTCTAGATCCCCGGACATAGGGGTATCCCGGGCAACGAGCGCGCGGACGGCATTGCAAGGGCGGCATTGACCTCCCTCAGAATAATTGTGCCTCAGTACCACCCGTGATCTCCTTACTCTAGCCAATATGTTATTCCACAAATATCTTCAGGCCTGCCCACACGACACCACAAACCCACACACTATCAAGCCCACCCTCTCCAACTGGCCCTCTTCCCACCAGCACCCCACGTTTGAATGAGGTGATACTCCGCCAGACTTCGCCTCGGACACACCAGCTTAACACACAATTATATTTTTCATCGATCACGTTGGCCCCGATTTGCACCCATGCCGAGTTCGCATCACTGTCGCCCACGTTTTACTCACATGTCCAGCATATGCTCCTCATCGCTGCGCTATTCTCCAATATTTCAACCGCAACCATACGCAGATACCCCTCCGGGCACTCCTCAGGAATGACCACCCGGCACTCCTCGAGCTGCTCCTCCGCTTTTACACGATACCAAGCTTTCCTAACTGATTTGATTTCTCTGTCACACGTTACCTGGCTCAACCTGATTTGATGTGAAGTTGAAGGATACATGGCACGCGTTCCACCCTATGTTAGCTGTATGACTGCGTTACACACCTGTTCCTCTATGTCGTCGAATAATACACATATAGGATACTTTACACTAGGTAGGAGGGAGACCGATCCAATTTGGCAAAGCGGACGGTTCTCCTTATAAATGAAGTTTGGTTTTTTTACCTACAGGTTTTCCAAGCTGCTTGGTTTCTCCCCTTCTCAGGTTTTTCCAAGCTTTAACTCAAACATACACCTATGCAAGCAAGGTCGGGTCCGACGCCAAGACTCGCCCTGGGCGTCGGGCCTCCGCTTCGTTTCAGGTCGCGAGTGGGCAGTGGAGCCTCTCCGCAGGCGACGAAGCTGTCCACTCTCCAAATGCCCTTCTGATTGTCGTGTATGTATGCATGTATGTCCGTGTATGAACCTGTATGCGATGCATGTATCGGCCCTTTACGCCACGTTCTTTGTTTGCCGGCGTCTCATCTTTCCTCTCTTGCTTCTTTGATATAACCGGATGCCACATAAGCCGGATTAACGTAACCCTTTCTTTAACGTAACACTTCTCTTGTGGATGGCACCTTGCCTCTGCTAAAGATGGAAAAAACCTGCATCGAACAGGGGGCTGGAAAGCACCCCCCATTCAAATGCTGCCATCACCCTATCCGCATGCGCATTAGGGTGTATCGTCAATCACATAATCATTGTCATGAGTGCAATTATAACGAATCATGCAGAAAATCCCAGTAAACACCCACGAAACACGGATTGACTTATGATTACTTGGTGCTCAGGACCAATTTGTAGTTTTGAGGTCGGAAGTGCTGCCATCGACTGGCAAAATTCATTGCATTGTAAGATTGTAAGAAAGCACATTGTTAGCGCGGGCCTGCAAAAGTAAAATTTAAACATGAAAAAGTAGGTTAAATACTGAGTGTGGGTAAAAGTTCATCACAGTTATCATGCAACACTGCCGCAATGCTCCCGGTGTCCCCACCCAATCGCGGACCAACCTGAGAGACAGAGAGAGAGAGAGAGAGAGAGAGAGAGAGAGAGAGAGAGAGAGAGAGAGAGAGAGAAAGAGAGAAGGGTGATATGCATATATATATATATATATATATATATATATATATATATATATATATATATATATATATATATATACATATATATATATATATATATATGTATATGTATATGTAATATATATATCTCTGTCTCTGTCTCTGTCTCTGTCTCTGTCTCTGTCTCTGTTCTGTCTCTGTCTCTGTCTCTGTCTCTGTCTCTGTCTCTGTCTGTCTCTGTCTCTGTCTCTGTCTCTGTCTCTGTCTCTGTCTCTGTCTCTGTCTCTGTCTCTGTCTCTGTCTCTGTCTCTGTCTCTGTCTCTGTCTCTGTCTCTCTCTCTGTCTCTCTCTCTGTCTCTCTCTCTGTCTCTCTCTCTCTCTCTCTCTCATGCATGTTAGGCAACTCTACTAGTAACAGATGTCCTTTTCTGCACACAGCGATGCACACATCGCAAACAAAGCGATGATGTGCTTCTCTCAGCCTGTTCTTTCGGTTGCCCCCTACTCCATTATTCTCAAAGCTAAAAACTCAGTTGCAAGCAGACTTGTGCTCGACTCTAGTTGAATCAAGAATCGACTCATGAACAGGGTGGGAATTAAGGCACTTCTTAAGAGATTTTATCTCTGAAAACATTTTTGCACTCCGGGTTCATACTGGATAGGATGGGCTTTACATGTACTCCGACACAAATGTGGGAACAAAGATATCAATAAAAACAAACAGAACGACACCCAAAAAAAAACGCTGGTTATTCCACTTACGGTCACCACTCAAACTAATCACTTTTTGTAGCAGTCAGCAGCCGGACCACATCTTCACACACTCCATCAATCTCAACCACCGGAATTGCCGACAACAACGCGCCAACAGCAACTTGCAGGATGATGCGCATGCGCACTTAGAACACTGTTCTCCGGCTCTGGAGCCGCGTCTCGGAATACTTGCGTTCCTCCCACCCTATAGTGGGAAACTTTGACAGTTTTAAGAGACGTTCTCCGGAGTCCCGGAGGCCACCAATCAGAATTGGCTGCGTTAGCGTTTTCTGTTCTGAAATCTGTCTGTGAACCAATCAATGCAAGGTATTTTGTATATGACGTCATAACCATTAGCAACTTTGAACACATGGTTAACAGTGTCCACACAAGTTAACAGTAAACACAAGACCTTGACTGATCCTTTGCTTTGATCACATCAAACTGTGGCGTGTGCGGTAGCGGAGCTGCGTTCGTATTACGTGGGAAATTGAGGTATGCGCTCTGAGCTGAGGGTGAAGTGTGAAGTATTTTTGTTTGTTTTTCATATGGCTAGCCTTGTACTGAGACCAACCGTGAAAGGAAAACGCATTTCTCCTGTGAGTTATAAGAAACGAAACAGTGCTGATTATTACGGTCACTGCCGGGCGGGGCCATCCATTGTTCACTTCTTTGTTCGTATGTTTTGGCATTTGATTTGACCGAAAATGAGAATGATATTACTTATGCATATTATGTAGGTACTGATTTAGGTTTTTCTGGTCGGTTACTGGTAAACAGATTCCATGCATAAAAAAAATTATGTCCGTGAAAATGTACTCCGGAAGAAATCTGTATGCACTCCAACTCCCATCCCGGAAAGTAAGTTTCCCACTCTGCTCATGAATCAATGATTTTTGGATCAGTCGCGAGTTGAATGGATTCTTTTCCCCAAATTGAGTCTTGTGACTCAAATGCAAGTTATGAGCAAAGGATATAAAGCATGTATCTGTGAATAATATTTCATGGCACCAAGTAGGCACCAAAAAACACAGCATAATTATTCATGCTTAGCAATACAATTGTGAACTTGTCATCTGCCTGTGAGTAAATAATGAGGGGTACTGAAGTTATTTACCAAAAACCAATGACAATAACTACAAATAATTATTAATGTTAAGCTTGGTATTCACAATCAGTATCATGCATGAGTCAATCCTAGTGCCAGGAGCACAACACAGAAATGGGTTGTAATTGTGAAAGAGAATATTGAACCGAAACGGTCCTGCACTGCAATGGGCATCTGCACTGAATATAATTGCGTTGGTTTGTTATTTGTCACACGCGCGTCTGATATCATATCAGATGCGCGTGTGACAAATAAAAACCCAAGGTACCTTTACTAGAAGGTAGATCGAAGTTTTCCCTCAAGCCCGCATGACGTCATCCGAAGGTTTTTTAATATGGTATCAATTTGGTTGCAGAGGACTTTTCTCAAATCATACGCAATGGTCACTTTTATCTAGACCCAGGGCATGATGCATTCTTCCTTGATTAATTTTGCATGGATTATTGATGATACATGTAAGAATTGAACTTGTATGTACAATACCACTGATCTAGGAATGCCTTCCTGAAACTTTCAATAAGTTTCGGTCTGATTTCCTGTAGTATGAATTCAGCATCTAGATATAATGTTGGAATGGAACACATCTGTTTCAGGTGTCATGCCTTACTGTGCAGTACCAGAGGATATAAGTGGAACTGGGCAGGCAACTTTAATAAAGAAGAAATCTGGTTACACCATTTTCATCAGGATTCTGCCTAAGCAAAATCTCTTGGCACAGAATAAAACATGTGTCAAGTTGTCAAATGTAGGGGAACCAAGAGTATGCTGCAAGCATCTAAAATAAATTGACAAGAGAAGAAACCTGAAGCAAGAACGGTTTAACCTTGCCTCTTTGCAGAGAAGCAAATGTCTGCTACCATCAGCTATTCCCACCATAATAGTCACACCAGCCAAAACCAAGGGTAGTCCAGAAACTTTTCTGTATTATTGCTCTTTACATCATTTGCAAGACTGCTTTGTTGTGTTTTTCCTGCTTTGTTTGCATATTGGCAACGTTTTTCCTCCACCAAAGAAAAACATGGTTAGGTTATGTCCTTTCATTTCAAGATTTTGATACTTTTCTCTGAGAAGCTAGATTAGGCTAGCTAATTTTATGTTGGGTTACCTTGCAATTTATAAAGCTTTAAATGACTAGTTATTGTATATGAGCCAATTGAAAGCCCTCCTTTTTGGTTTTGGTATTATTTTGCTTTTCAACCAAGATTAAGCATATACAATTGAAATGAGTGGTTACACTATCTTAGTCATGTTAATATACATGCATTCAAACATCTCTATCAAAACCTTGTTTGTGATCTAAACTGGAAGTCTACCAAATGTTGTGCTTGTTGGTCGAAAATATGTTCTTAGTGCATATAAATAACAATCATGATAAGACCCTCATGTCAACCATTTACCACTAAGTTATAGTTACACTAAGTTAGGGTCAAATGTATGACAAATAGCTGATTTGGGTCAGATCTGCTAACTGAAATGGTGCATTTATGAGCTGCATTATTTTTTAACAAAATGGACAAAGAGTGATACCAGGCGACAAATATATCAATTACGTACATTTACATTCGAACAAGTTTTTTTTCGCTATATATGAAGAAAATGTGTACTGGATATAAAATATTTTAACCAGTTTGTATATGTCTTCTGTTATATATTAAAACTTGGTCTGGAACACAAGCATAATCTTTTTTGTTGAAAAAAATAGCATTGTTCTTGTTATAGGAACACATGTTCAATTTTATTGATGAAAAGTATCAAGTATTTTGGAATGTGTGGCATTATATAGGTTTTGTTCAGGTGATTGGAGCATGATTGCTCGAAGTCCTGACCTGTGTAATTTAAGTAATGTCTCAAACTTATATATAAAAGAGAGGTTATGATAAGATAACAAGCGAGTGATGCCTATATCGAGGTTGATTCTTTCCATCGACAACTACAGGATTTGTGTAAAAATGGCAAACATTTTTGATCAAAAGGTTGTTTTTCTGGTGTTTCCTGATGTGATTTCAAGGAATTTGACACTCATTCATTTGGAAAATGAAACATTCCCAAGATATAAGAACTTCAAGTTCAAGTACTTCTAACTAAGAAATTATTCCAAGAAAATAATTTGACTACGCATACATGCTGTCCCACCTCAGCACCATATGGGAAGTGTGGGGGAAATGGTTTTGGATGTGGTGGTATATAATTAAAAATAAGATACAATTATCAATAAAAACTAATGTAACCTAACCAAGCCTACTGATATTGGACGGCCTAAAACCTACTGATGTTAACCTACAGATGAAGATCACTTAAACGCACTGATACTGGATTACTTAAAACCTACGGATGTTGGGGTACCTAAATATGATTTTAAAATGTGATTTCCAAAACAAATTGTAGAGGACTGTCCATAATAGCCACTGTACGTGGAGTGCACACATCGTGAAATAAATAAATAAATAAATAAAAAGTCAGCCTTCCACAGCCGCCGGCTGCCAGCGACCATCTTGCAGACAGCGGGTCCGGCGTGCACGGTCCAGTTCGCGGACCACTGGCAGGTCATGCACATAGTGACCAGATCACATCAGATCGCGAGTGGTGCCGTTGCTGTGTCCGCTCCCGAAGCCGTCCCCGTCGGCTCCTCCGACGTCATTTGCACGAGGGGTATCTCAGCTGAGGCCATCATCAGTGGTAGCCTTAGCATTTCAGGCGGTCTTCTGTGGTCACCTTTCAGAAATTCTCCTGCCACTGGGGAGAAGAAGCTATGGCGCACTTAGCCCCCCTCCCCCCGACTGTCCTTTCTTCCGCTCTTGAACGAGGGTGACAACTTGAATACGTAAAATAGACTGTAGAGGGAGCCTACCAATATCGGGAACAATCCCTTTATTTTGGAGGCGCTTGATGGTGAGCCTGCCGGAAATGGCACATTGTTAGGCAGGACGATTATTACTGAGCCATTTAGGATACCCTTTGCTGAAGCTAAGGAATAGGTCTTTCAATTAGAAAACGTCAAAGTACTCTATATTGCCATAAAATATGCAAGATAGCGTAGAGAAAGTCGGTAAAATTGCATGTAAACCAATGGTGAAGGGAACCTTCAAGCCCGCTACCAAACCAACTTCGTGGGGGCCCGTAATAAACCAACGCAATTTTATTCTATGCGGATACCTATTGCAGTACAGGACCTGGGTGCTATGTTGAAGTTAGGTGATTTGTGTCAGGTATATATGATTCAGGTTGTGCATCATGCTGATGTGGATTGAAGTATTATGTACTCATTGTTTTGCATATGCATTGACAACCATTCATCTCGTTAATGTTTTTTTAGTCAATTACTTGATGCACATGCACATGCATTTATCTGTGTATATATTTATATATATATATACATACATTATATATATATATATATATATATATATATATATATATATATATATATATATATATATATATATATATATACCAACGATTGCAGTTCATGACGAATGATAAACAATGTGAGGTGAAAATAAAGCTATAGCAAAAATAATATAAACAACAGATGTTTCGATGTTGGAGCATCTTCGTTCATGTCTAAGTAAATACTAATTCCCTTCTTTACTTAGACACAGATGAAGATGCGTTGACATCAAAACATCTGTGAAATCAATTACTTTATCTATAACTTTGTTTTCACCTCATATTATATATATATACACATACATACATATATACATACATACATATACATATATACATACATACACATATACATATACACATATATATATACACATACATATATATACATACATATATACATACATATATACATACATATATACATACATACATACATACCTATATACAAACATACATACATACATACATACACACATACATACATACATACATACATACACATATACACATATACACATATATACATATATACATATACATATATGCATATATACATATATACGTACATATATACATACATACATGCACACATGCACACACATGCACGCACACGCACACGCACACGCACTGGGCAGTGCACACTGAATCATGGCTCATGAGTGATACCACTGAGTCGGATCTGAATCGATTCAAATTTATGTTTGAGTCGTGAGTCGAATCATGCTTTGTGAGCTCAGAGTCTGAATTGAGTCGAATCAAATAATTTTGACCTGCTCTGAATCATGAGTTGAATCGGATCTCAAGATTTACGAGTCAAATGTGAGTCGACTCAAACAAGTTGAGTCGAGCACAAGTCTGGCTGCAAGTTCACAATTCCAAGGGTCTCCTTACTTCCCAACCACCCGGAGCTTCCATACATGTGAGCGGAAGGGGAGGGGGAAGCGCGCATCGTGTAGTGTCGAGTGCATCACATGGTACCTATCTACACACATGCGCATGAAAACCGTTCCAAAGGGACACTATTGCAAAACACTGGTACTTCTCCCACCTCTTTTCGTTTTCATATCAGAAACGCAGCGGCGAGTAGCAATCGGTACAAAAGGCGACAGGCAGTACACGTCTCATTGCTCAGCTGTTCGCATGTGCGAATGAGTAAGTGTACGTACACGCGCCTGTGTGTTCGTTATGCAAGCGTGTGGAAGAAGCGAGACCGAGAGGCGCCTAGATGCACGGCCTGAAGCCTTTTGTATCAATCTCCTCCATATATGTCGTCATTATCGACCAAAAGCTAATACATATGTTCATCAACAGCCCACAGCAAATATGTTCATGAAATACGCTGGCCCACAGCAGGTTCGGTTTCGAATGACTTGACCATCGTCGACTGTTCGCTCAGCCATCGGATGCGACCAGGGCGGCCCAGGATCACCAGCGCTGGTCGCAGCCGATGCTTAGTCGCATCAGATACTTTAACTTCACTCACTAGTGTGAATGAAGTTCAAGTAGTTTTGCGTCGGTGGTCACTGCAGTCAGTTGTGCAGTCAGTGGTCAGTGGTCAGTGACCACAGTGCAGTCAGTTGTGCAGTCAGTGGTCAGTGACCACAGTGGTCAGTGGTCAGTGGTCAGTGGTCAGTGGTCAGTGGTCAGTGACCACAGTGCAGTCAGTTGTGCAGTCAGTGGTCAGTGGTCAGTGGTCAGTGACCACAGTGCAGTCAGTTGTGCAGTCAGTGGTCAGTGACCACAGTGCAGTCAGTTGTGCGCGGTCAGTGACATAAAAGACGAGCAGTAAATATTTTGCTCAATCAATGATAATCGAACGAGGTGGAAAATGGAACGCTACATGGGAGCCCATTCATATTCTCAAGGAATTAAAATCTGACTTTCATGCAATACATACCTTTTGTTTTTTGGCGCGACCCAAAAGCCTCACGACACCCAGGTCACAGCATGGACGTGACCCGACCTCATTCCTAAATAAAATAGCATAATTCGATTGTATCGCAAATTGGATACAGTAAATAATAAGTCACATTCAAGTTCATTTCAATCGAAAAAAAAACGCAACAAATCCACCAAAACTGAGCATTTCCCCCAAAAAGGCAACCTGTCCTGGGGTCAGTGACTTTGACATGAATGAAGACGGGATATCGCAAATACTTGTCTAAGACATGTGTTCATTCCTGGAAGTTGCAAAGGAATCGATCCACGACTACTAACTTCATTGTTCTTGAAACTATCTTTTTCAAAGATTACTTGACCTGACCGAAGTGAATACCATTAGGTAATTCGTGGTGAAACAGTAGTCGGTTTTACAGCGGAACTTTGCTCCCAGGTCACGTGGTCTCAGGAACAAGATAGAGGGAGAAGACCCGGCATAGTGATCTGCATAAATTAAAAGCGACCACCAAATATAATTCTCACATCAGTTTTAATAACAAAATAGGTTTTACTACGGACGCTGCTGAAATAAGTAGAATTAAACTTACGAATATCAGCAAATTGCAATACGCTTTCTAAATTACGTCGAGACTGCACTCAGCTCTACGGTATCTGGCAGCCGACGGATGACTGCCAGATGACAAATTGGCGCTGTGGTTAAATTAGCGAATGATGCGGTTATAAGCCAATTTCCTGAACAACGGTACAGAAAATGATAACAAAAGTGCACTTCATCGATGTCAACCAAGTTATAAATCCATACCTGATACTGCCGACATGCTCACGCCGCACAACTAATAAATATTAACAACACACCCCACGAGTAGGACGCTCGTGCACGGACTGATTTGTTACCTGCCGCGTATTGGAATATAGGTTTCGGAATATAAAATGGTTTAAGGAAAATTATACTAAAACAATCAGTCTAAAATCGTTTTATTCTCACCACCAAGAAACAAGTTTTGTCAATGAAAAAGCTGAGAAAATTGAGTGAAATCAATTCTTGTTAATAATAAATGTTCTTCGATGTACTTTTTTAGTTCATGTCTGGAATGTTTAGGTGAAGCAAGGAATGACTTGGAAGGATGAAAAGCGACTAGACGGGAGAGCAAATTGCCGCTGTAAAACCGACTATTGTCTGCAAGATTCGAAAAGGAGGCTAAGAAAGTTGCTGAACTTGTCAGCGTGATGCACGTTCCAATTCTCTACATTTGGATAAGCTTAGAGGTAGGGTGGAACTCAACTTCGCGGCCATGGGAATGATATTGTACCCCGATTACACCAGCAAATGCTACTTAGCCATAACAACCAATTACAGGTTCTGTTTCGCCATGCTTTCCTCCACAGAATACCGATTTGTATGACTGCTGTAATAACCGTGAAATACAGTCTGCTTCTGAAGGTCATCTAGATTCTTGCTCACTGTACTGGATGCTAGTGGGCGCAAGTTTAGTTTGTAGTTTTTATGGCGGCTTGCAATATTTATTTGGTAAATACAGTTCGACAGAGGTAGATATCGTCAGGACGCAACTCGAGATCTGCCCACAAACAAAAGTTGGCGTGGGAATTGTTTTTATAATATTTTCTGATTTCAATGAATCCTTACAATGACTATTCTAAGGCACCTAGGGCTAGGCGCAGGTCATCCAAGTTGACCTTCCCATTTAGGTATTTTTGATGGGACCCTGGTCTCCGCCCTAAAGCCCAAATAACTAACTAACTAACCAACTCCAGTTGTGTTTACCTCGAATAAATTGGATGTGTGGACCAAATATATATGAGCCTAGGTACACCTATGTAATGTAGGTGAGGTAGTATGTACGTACCATGATGCGACCTGTGTGAGCTGGTGATTGGTAGGTATATCAATGTTGAGAACGACCGGCCACTTCAGTGCATTACCTACGATATTGTTCCTGCAATTCACGTTACCATGAAAGCAAACGTAGTGCAGAAATGCATACTCATTTGCAATTAATGATTGGAACTATATATAGTCGCGCACAACCCACCCTGCAGCACCATCGCATGCTTAGAGCTGAGCGTCCGTGTTTTCCAGCGCATTGACTTTCGCTCAAGGTCGTTCAGCAATGCCGTCTCGTGCCACGCAAACTAATTTGACCAAAGGGTACGCAAAATTTTAGTGCCCCATGGACAACAGTGCCACCGTGAAGGGGGCTGCCACCGCGGGTACTTCTGCTCTCTTGCATGCGGGTAAATTGGCCACGAACATCCCTCTCTCTAAGCGACTCTCACCCACAGCCTTTGAATAGGAGGTTCTGGATTGGATCCAAGAGTAGAAGCAACAGAAAGTCTGCGCCCCTGATGGCGTATGTAATATGACACTTATGCTTGTTCATACTTACGCAAAGAACCAGGGGTGTACCTTTGCATGCCTTTGAGAGGGCACTCCCCCCCCCCCCCCACCCACACACACACACCCGCTAATTTTACACCTTAACATGGGACCCGATGTGGTATGCCCCAAATCCATCTGGACCTGTCCATTGCCCTTATGTATTGTTCCATCATAAAATTTTCAGGAATCTACACCTATGCCAAGAACCAGAATAGAAGTACCTGGAAAGTTGTGTTCAAAATGAATTGCGCAACATTCACCGCAAAACGCTTATTCAGATGTACGTAAAGCAAACGTAACAAAAAAAACTGAAGGAAACGGAACCCTTCAGTTAATTTTTGTTAGAGCGTTCCGATTAAGTTACGTTCAGGTTACGTTCAGTTCCCAGAACGCTAACAATTTGCCGATGTGATCTGGCCTTCGGACGAGACATTTTAAACCGAATTCGATGAACATAGTTAATCTAACAGTTCCTAATACGCTGTATTCGGAGCACTACGGAATGATTGCTGTTGGAAACCAACAATATGATTGAAAATATTCCAAAGTCATCAAACATAGCATAAGCTTTGTAAGCCTACTTTCAAAATAAAATCATCCGAAATCTCGGGACACATTTTAATGTTGTAAACTCCACTGGTTATTCCTATTCCACAGCCGACTGGTCACGGATAGGATTCTGGTTCCGGCTATGTGCGTTGACACGGGCGCGAAGTTTGGGCTCAGGGAACTACAATAGGACCATAGGATGAGGGGCTTCGGTCTTCGGGTTGAAGCTAAGTTGGGGATTTGGGACTGTGGTTGCGAAAAGTGAATGCGGGTGGGGAGGTGCGGGGTTAGAGTTGGGTGTAGATTTCATGGCCGGTGGAACAGACCCTTGTCCAGGCGCCAGGCCTGGGCTACATTTACCACTCACCAGTATGAGTATCCTCATGCTGTGCAGTTGTGCGGAGCTCTCCCCACCCGTGCGGCTCCGGCCAGTCAAGTGAGTGTCAACCACCCAGTGGCACCTGCAGGAGCGGCCGCTGAGGGAATTCCACTGCCCTCCGGTCATTTACCGCCCTGCACGAGCGTGCAGTTCGATGCCGCCTCTTGGTCGGATCTTAAGTTCGCGCCGTGCATAGTTCGCGCCGTGCATGTTTGGTGGCACAAGCATCAGCTGTAGTGTAGCTGTTGGTGAAAAGTAGACGCAGCTGCAGCGCAGTTTATGTCAATACTGTTTCTGGTATTCAACGCCGATTACTTGGGTGAAAGAGAGACGATTAGGATACATTTCAATAATCATATGTTTCTCACGATTTACTATTCTCATTAATTCACATGTATACATATATGTATATATATATATATATATATATATATATATATATATATATATATATATATATATATATATATATATGTGTGTGTGTGTGTGTGTGTGTGTGTGTGTGTGAGAGTGTGTTTTTGTGTGTGTTTATTTTGCTTCGGGAAGAGAGTGTAATGCAACACATGGAGACGGTTTCTTCTTTTAGTGTCGTCACGGCACTACCTTCAGCTGAGGATCGATTATCAAGGATGATCGCCCGGTTATACGGATACGAATCTACTTGTTACCAATCATAGCTAAAGTCCTGAACACGTGCTTCGTAGTACTTAGCTGGCTTATATGAATACATCGTGCATACCAATGACTAAACGTTTTGATAACGTACGGAAACCACACAAAATATCACTGTGCACCGCGAGTTCTGCCATGTATCAAAGCATGAAAGAGAGAGAGAGAGAGAGAGAGAGAGAGAGAGAGAGAGAGAGAGAGAGAGAGAGAGAGAGAGAGAGAGATAGAGAGAGAGACAGAGACAGAGAGAGAGAGAGAGAGAGAGAGAGAGAGAGAGAGAGAGAGAGAGAGAGAGAGAGAGAGAGAGAGAGAGAGAGAGAGAGAGAGAGAGAGAGAGAGAGAGAGAGAGAGAGAGAGAGAGAGAGATATATATATATATATATATATATATATATATATATATATATATATATATATATATATATATATATATATATATATATATATATATATATATATATATATATATATATATATATATATATATATATATATATATATATATATATATATATATATATATATATATATATATATATATATATATATATATATATATATATATATATATATATATATATATATATATATATATATATATATATATATATATATATATATATATATATATATATATATATATATATATATATATATATATATATATATATATATATATATATATATATATATATATATATATATATATATATATATATATATATATATATATATATATATATATATATATATATATATATATATATATATATATATATATATATATATATATATATATATATATATATATATATATATATATATATATATATATATATATATATATAGATATAGAGATATATATATATATATATAGATATATAGAGAGAGAGAGAGAGAGAGAGAGAGAGAGAGAGAGAGAGAGAGAGAGAGAGAGAGAGAGAGAGAGAGAGAGAGAGAGAGAGAGAGAGAGAGAGAGAGAGAGAGAGAGAGAGAGAGAGAGAGAGAGAGAGAGAGAGAGAGAGAGAGAGAGAGAGAGAGAGAGAGAGAGAGAGAGAGAGAGAGCGTGCAAAACGCAAAGGACACCACCTATTTCTGGATCACCCTTTAGTTCCCGGTAAATATTGATCCTGCCTGCGGATGACTTGAAATCCATTTCATCCCAAGGAAGCAACTCCAGCCCTAGCACAAATGTGTGTCGGAAGGTAGTTGTTGAAGATATGCCGCCCATGAACAACGCGTAGCGTTACGTATTATGCGGCGTGTTCTTTCACGTTCATGGTTCTGGTTGATTGTATTTTGTTGGTCTGAATGGAGTATATATTTTATACATGCTCCTTTTCTATCTGCTATGGCCTGGGCTACTTCGGGACATCCACCAAAGGACTGGGTTCGTTTCGTGTAAGGTGTCGCCAGTGGAATTGGCGTAGATGAAAAGTATAAAAGTTTGTTGGTGATTAGGTCAATATTTTGAACAGGAGAAATCCAAGAATATTTCAAGGTGAAAGTTCCTGAAATTTGGCCCAGTCGGCCTTCAAATGTTTCCAGCGAGGGATAAAACTTGGTGTGGTGCAGGCTGTTGAAAAGTGGGCATACATTTAATGGCGTAGTGGTCGCGATCATAATTGTCGGTGTCTATGGTCCAATTAAAAGCACTTGCCAGAGATGGTATGCAGATTGACACATTTATTGCAGGTAATGTGTTATGCCCTAGGTGAAAAGAAACATTGGCTTCCCAGTTTTAAGCAATACTAAATTGTGTAGCTTTAAAATGTGTTTACTAATGAGTTCGCGAGTGTCTGGATGTGCACGTGTGTTTTATTCCGCACTGGACTGTGTGATTTAAAATCGCCAAGTAAAATGAAGGGGTTTTGAAATGTGTCATGAGGTTTCTAAGTATGTCAAATGCTTGCGCTATTGCGCAACATACATGTATATTGTATGTTGTACAATATACATCGAACATACTTCGATGCTGGGAGCATGAAAGCGTAAAGTACGTGCTACGGCTTGTAAATGTGAACTAGGTGTAATTTGTATGTGTGTGTGTGTGTATTAATCGTTATTGATACATAGTGTTGTACCGCCAGTGCGATGTGGTCCGTTGACCTCATCATAGCGATACAAGGAATAACTAAAAAGATTCAATTTATACGTATCGGTGGGCAAAAGCGATGTTTCCTGAAGTACAATGAGAATTAGAGTAATCACATAACTTTTATTTCTGTAAATTTCGATAATTATCTCCTGTTCAAATGAAGAAAAACGGTCATTTGTAACGTAGAACATAATGTTTGTCTGCACCTTTCGGCGCATGACGAATCCACGCTTGAAGTTCCGGCAGACATGTAGGTTGTGCACGGACACCCGAGAGGGGGAACCGAGGCCCTCTCTTGTGTGGGCCAAACCGAGCCGTTTGTCTGCCGGCTGGCAGGAGCCGGCACCCAGGCTGGCACCTGGGTGCCAGCCTGCGTTGGACGCGCCGGGTCGTCCCGGCGTCCTGCTGAGACCGTGCGTGGCTGCTTCGCGGCTGAATGACTGCGGAGTCTCGCATTCCGTACGGGAGCGGAATGTGCTTTGGAGTCGGAGCTGTCTGTGTGGTGTTGGTGAGTGGTGTAAGTTTAGTGAGGGGTGCCAGGCACGTAATAAAGTCGGTTTGAGTGGAATTAGAAGCGGCGTTGACGCGAGGAGTGGCAGGAGCAATGCTGGCCGCTTGGGTGTAGGCCTTGGAGGAGGGGGAGGTGGTCTCGACATTCCACCGGGCTTAGGGATAAGAAACGCCGATCGTGACCTTGACGGCGCAAACTGTTTTTTTTCTTTCGGCAAACCGGTCTGAGGAGACGTGGTCAGGTGGTCGGAGTGTTGCAGTTAAGGCAATGGGCTGACTTGGAACAGATGGAGTCGGGATGAGGTGCTTTGTCGCATTTGGGGATTCGGTTTGGCTGACGGCATGTTTTGCTGTCATTGCCGAAGCGCTGGCAATAAAGTCATCGAAGTGGATTTGGGATGAAGACAAGGACTTGATAACAAATGTAGCCGGCGTGGAGGGTCTTGGGAGGAGTGGTAGAGTTGAAGGTAAGGACTAGAAGACCCGTGTCCGTATGGCTATGGCTATCTTTGAAATGGCTATCCGTATGGCTATCTTTGAAAGAGGTGATCCGTTGGACGTTGTTTCCTCTGGCCTGAGCTCTGCTTAAATATCCGCTTCAGACATGCAGCGGAGCTACGACGCGAAGATGGCGCCCTTGGTGGTGTTGCGGTTGGAGTGGAGTGCAATGGTAACGGATTTGAAACAAAATGTGGTGATGCGGAGAAAGGCTGTGGTGGTGGTGTGGTGGTCTGGGCTCAGGTTTGGATTTTGATAATGAGGGTTACGTTGGCAGGGCTTCAATGTCAGGAATAGCTAAGGAGCAAATGGCGAGTAATTGTTTGGTTGGCTAGAATACGTTGACACGACGGAAGGAGACGGTTTCCTCGACAGGTTTGACGACTATGTAAGAGCCAGCACTGTCGAGGTAGGGTTTGGTGAACAATGATGTTCGAGCGTGGGTCAGGTTTGGAGGGTGTGGTCTGGTTTGAGCGTGGGTCAGCGTCATGAAGAGTGATGGTCTGGTCCGGATCGTAATGCGTGGTCGTGATCTTCGGACCAGCAGGGGTCGGCAAGAAGGGCTTCCATGGCGTCATCCAAAGGGACAGTTCGGCGTAGATCATCAATGGCTGTATCAATGAAGCGAGCATCAGGGGCGAAGTGCGTGGTCGGCAGATGGTCATCAGGTATGGTCAGGGGTAAAATTACGATCCGGAGTCCGGTGGCGTGGTTGGCCAAGATACTTCTTTCATTTTTCCCATCGCGGGGAAAAACACGCTACCTAACAAAATCTACAGAAACACAAATAACACACAGAAACACAGGCAGGGAATGTGCGACGGTGAGAAGCGTGTGGAGTGACGGGTGTCACCCCAGTCGGAACGACAGTTGGAAAGAAAGCGGCGGGTGTCGTCCCGCTCGAAAATGAAATAAAAAGATGCGACGGGTGTCTCCCCCCCCCCCTCCATGAAAATGAAAACTAGGAAACTGCGAAATTGAAATTACCAGTCAAATCACTCCGTGATGACGGAGTGATCAGTGAGTTTCGTATATCCGTGAGCGAATGAGCTGAACAATCAATGCATCGGGTGTAATACCGCCAAACGGGTATTGTTGATCCAATTCGCTGTTGGATTGATTATCTAGGTAAGTGTCGGAAAAACACTTGCATCGGGTGTAGAAACACTTTCATGGCATATCGACATTCGGAATATTGCACCCACATCCTGATTTATGCGAAAGCAATCACCGTATTTCGATGTTACACCCTAGACATGGCACACCCGTAGAGTGCATTCGCTACATCCATACCAAGCGTGTCCTTGTAACAGGTGTTGCATGACCTCTGCTCGTTCTGCGGTTGTATCTGATGCAACAACGTCAGTGCATTGCTGCAATGCGCTGTCGCATGCATAATGCAATTCGGTATTATGCACACAAAATACATTAGTGGAGTGATAGGCTACATCAAAGCACAATTGAATATGTGCTAACACTTTAACAGCAAATCAAATGCCATTGCATTCCTCTGCACAAGAGAAGCGCCAGCTTCCCAATTCCGAGCACATGCCACGAAATGCATTTCCTTTCGATGCAGTGCCATTTTAAACATGGACGTCAGTACGATGACGTAAGTAAACGATATATTGACTTGGTTTGTTTTTTCCTGTTATGTCCTGCCTGGTATGCCTGAGGATTCGCCAGTCATACCAGACAGGACATTACATCATGAAGAACCTTGTCACCTCGTCAAATCCTTTCATGCCAGATAGGACAATGCATAATGATGAACTTTGCCACCCTCTCAAATCCATTCCTATCAGACAGGACAGTACACCATGTCCACTCTCCGACCTGCTGCTCACTTGTCAGCAGTATGGGCACCACGGGGAGTGTGCCACGCCCTCACCCCCTTGTGCGGGCCACCTCAACCCACTGTGCTATGGTTTGCCCCATGTCGGCACCGCTGCTTCAGTGTCCGTCATGTTCCAACGGTCTGCAACCCATCTGATCGCATATCCTGCCTCCGAAAGAGGAGGTTGTTGTTTTGTATACTTTTGAGGGGCAAGTGCCCCCTCAATATTGTCTGTGCCCCCCCCCCTCCCCCCCCCCCAGTTCCCTAAATAAAATCAACATTTAACATGGGATCCTATGGAGTGCGCCCCCATCCACTTCGGCCTGCCAATTGCCTTCATGTATTCCCCTCCCCCTCCCCCAATCATTTTTAGAAATCAACACACATGTTCCGAAGTGTACCCTCCGGTGTTGCGAGCCACTGTTCCTTCGGTCACGTGACCTCCCGATGTATATCGGCGTGATTTGCAGGGTGTGCAGTCATATTCACTTCTTCATGCTCTCCACGGGTTTGGCCGTGCCTCCAGTGTTCTAATCCAGCGGAATGCCGGCACTGTGCGCGATGAAATAAGGCTGACTTCCTTGAGGGCAAACATGCTTTTTGGATAGCTTCCTTGGGGATATAGGATAACTTTTTCCTTTTGGAGAATGATTATCCAATGATCATGCCATGAATAGCACTCTCTTTTGGGGGATAGCTATTATGAAGCTATGCAACTGAATACGATTTCTAGGTCTGAAATGCATCAGCGTGAGCGAGTCTCAACATTATATTCCGCAAACGCTATATAACGCTCTTTTCCGGCAAAATATATTCATGAATGAGCATATATTAGTTCAGATAATTTGAACGATCGTCTTAATTTGCAGGATTGTATTCTATCACTCACTGTGACATTTCATGCGCGCTAGTTTCTATGGCATGTCCATTCTTCGGACTGACATGTGACGTTGATCTTGTATAATTTTGGAAGGTTTGTTTAGGTCAAGTAAGTCATGGCTTAGTGCCTAGCGTTTTCCTCAAGAATAACAATTACAATGCAGTGTGCATGTAGATTATTACTAGCTTTATTATATCATCATATCATCAGCTAGCAGATATATTTGGCTCACATGGGCTCTTCTTGGTTCAGGCTGGGACTGAGGTGCGCCATATCAGCATTGGCCATGCAGGAACCTAGGTAAATATAAAGCTACTGGTGAGATGGGCGAGCTGCTGAAGGTAATTATGCTTTGAATGTCCACAATATCAATCAATGGCAACCAGGGTGGGAATTAAGTCACTTATTCAGATATTTTATCTCTGAAAACATTTTTGCACTCCGGGTTCATACTGGATAGGATGGGCTTCACATGTACTCGGACACAAATGTGGAAACAAAAGTATCAATTAAAACAAACACAGAATAACACCCACAAAAGCGCTGGTTGTTCCCACTTACGGTTACCACCCAAACTAATCACTTTTCGTAGCAATCAGCAGCCGGATCACAGCTTCACACACTTCTCCCAATCTCAACCACCGGAAACGCAAACGACAACGCGCCAACAGCGCTTGCAAGACGGCGCACTGAGTACAATGTTCTCCGGTTACTCCGACTTTGGAGCCGCGTCTCCGAAAACCTCACGATTCAGCAGATCATCGATCAATAATTCCGAGAACAAATAAATTATTTCTCTCTCCCTCTCAATCGAGAAACAGAGAAAACCAAGATACGCCAGATTGGTCATTAAAAGATGCTCAGCCATCTTTATTCTTCGGCTACATGTTGGTTCGGCGGTGCCGCTGCCCCTCCTACTCCGCCGCCGATATTTGTAATAAATGTGCACCTTTCTCTTCCAACCCCAACGCCAAAACCACGACCCACTACACTCACCCAACATGAACATAGACACCACGCCTAACACCCCGACGGGTTATTTCGTCCTCTTCCGCCGGGATGATGGGGAGCCCATGGGCTCCCTTGACCACTGGACGGTGGAGGAGGAAATCACCCGTCGGACACGACAGCCCCTACACGCACGCTAAATACGATCAGGAGCGCTTCTCATTTAGACATATAACTCCAACGACGCAAGCATACTGACACGCATCACAGACATCACTGACATCCCAATCACCATAACACCATAACAACAATCGCACACCCGAACACATCACAGGGCGCCATATACGCACGGGAGGTGGCCTGGATTACGGAGGAGGAACTGGCTCTCAGGTTTAAGAGCCAGGGGATCTCCTTCGTATATAGGCCATCCACCCTAGCACATAAACAAGACTCACACACACACATACTGACTTTCAATACCAGACAACCACCCACACACGTTAAAGCCGGCTACATTAGGTACAAGGTCACGCCACGAGCACCACTCCCTCGACGTTGTCTGTTTTGCCAACGCTACGGACACTCGAAGGGGGGAGGGGGATGCCACGACACAACACCCACTTGCGCAAACTGTGCCGCATCACACGACACAAACACCTGCACGAGCGGCACACTACGCTGCGTCGGTTGTGGCGGAGACCACGCCTCCCGGGAGAGGGCCTGCCCTCGGTGGACAAGGGAGAATGAAATTATCCGTCTTGTCCACCTAGAGGGCTGGGCTCTGCCGCGGGCAAGGTCGTGGGTCAACGACCAGCAGCCGGCGCAGTCCACACACCACAAGACGTCCACGCAATCTACACAAATACAAACAACTCATACAACTACAATATCTACCAAAGCAACTCAGACAGACCCATCAATAATAATCAGGCCACAACCCAAAACACAAAACACCGCACAAGCACCAAAACAAAACACACCTCGACACTACTCACCCACCCACTCAACACAGGCACCACCCCCAATACCTCATTGCGGAACACGTAAACCATCACCAGCACCAGGCCTATCAGAACCATCACTAACACCACACGCGGTACGCAAAAACCTACGCTTCCAATTCCCTCCGGAGTCCCGGAGGCCGCCGATCAGAATTGGCTGCGTTAGTGTTTTCTGTTCTGAAATCTGTTTGTCAACTAATCGATACGAGGTGTTTTTTTTTGTTGACGTCATAACCATTATCAACTTTGAACACATCGTTAGCAGTGTCATGCCGCCAACACAAGACCTTGACTGATCCTTTGCGTTGCGTGCGGCTATCACATCCGACTGTGGCATGTGCGGTAGTTGAGGTGGGTTCGTATTGCATGCTTTTTTTGCTTTTGTTGGGTTGGGCACTTCGGCCTCCTCAGGCCATTTCGTGCCATAATGAGAAAGTATGTATTATGTGATGCTAAATAATTAAGTCTATAAATCTTGGAACAGGGTTGTATTGCGGTGAAAATTGAAAAGTAATTTGATGAGAATTGGATGTTCATTCCCTAATAGTGTAGGCAGAGAAAAGGAATTTTGTGTGTATGGCAAAAATCCGTCAGTGTTTTTCGTGGGCCTTGGTACTTCTGACAATGAAGGAGAATATGTGAAACTGTAAGATATGTGTTGCATGATGGGCATGAAGGTCGAGGTGAAGCCGTGTATATATATCGATGGGTAAGAAAAGTATGGCCGATGCGTAAACGTGATATAACTTTTTCTTCGTGTCGGTTTTTTTATATGATGTGATCCAGGTGTCGACAGCAGTTTTGATGAAACGTAATTGTGTATGATTTGTGTTTCGTGTCCAGTTTTGGTTCCAAAGATGTCGAATGCTCTGTTGTATGGATGATTTAATGCCTTCAAAATGTGGTGGAATTTCTGTGATGTTTCGGAGGTGTAATGATGTTTTGGCTAATTTGTCGGCTTGTTCGTTTCCTGGGATGCCGCAGTGGCTGGGCACCCACAGGAAACGGACCTTCACGCCCATCAGATGAAGTATTTCAAGGGTATGGTAAATGGAGATATGGCATTGCTGCGAAAAAGAAAGTGAAGAAAGTGATTGAAGAGCAGATTTGGAGTCGGAACAAAGAACATCACTGCGCATGGGGTGACAAATTGAACGGTTGCGGACATAGCGAAAAGCAATGAGGATGGCGTGCAATTCTGCGATGAAAATGGAGGTTGCGTTTGGCAAACGATGCTGTTTTGTGTGTGTATCCGAAACTATGGCATTTCCAGTGAGGTTGGCGTCTTTTGATCCGTCGGTAAAAACAAAAGGAACATGACGATAACGAGAACGAAATTGGTGAAATATTTGTTTTGCATATTCCGGAAAAAGTTGTGACTTTGGGGTGGTGGTCAGATAAAGAATGTGTCGTTCGGCCATCTGCCACGGTGGTGTAGTTGGTGGAGAAAGAGAAGTAATGCGTGGAATAGTGAAATGAAGTTGTTCAGAAATTGTTTTGACTCGAGAAGCTATAGTGAGACCAGTTCGTTTTTCGGCTGGACCTAAATGATCATGATGTAAATTTGGGAGAATTTGTAATGACGCGTGTATGGGATGGTTTGTGTGAAATTGAATTTTGGAGGCGTACCTAAGTGTTTGCTGCATTCTACGGAGAGCTAGTGGAGGAATTCGCGATTCGGCTTCTAAAGAAATGATGGGTGAAGTAGTCATTGCACCGAGTGCGATACGGATAAATTTATTTTGAATGGTGTCTAAAATGTGTAAGGAGGATGTGCTAGCGCCGCTATATACTACGGACCCATATTCAATTATGGGTAGAACTAAAGATTTGTAAAGTAGTAGAAGTGTATGACGGTCGGCTCCAAGTGATGAAGAAGTGATGCATCGAAATAAATTAAGTCGGTGAAAACATTTGTGCTGGATGTGTTTCATGTGTTTACGCATTGAAAGCCTTCGGTCAAAAATAATACCAAGAAATTTAAACGAAGTTACAAAAGGTATATCATTGTTTCCGAGGTGAAGCAGTGTCTGGGTTTTGGCAGGGTGTTGATTTACTAAATATCAGTGTTGCAGATTTTGGGGCCGACAAAATGAAACCATTCTTCAGGGACCATTGATGTATTTTGTCTAGTGCGTTTTGTAGGTGAAATAAACAATGCTCGTAATTTTTTCCGGAGCACCAAATTGCGCTGTCATCGGCAAACAAGGAGTATGATACATTAATAGGCATATCGGTAAAAAGATCGTCAATGATGAGGTTGAATAAAACTGGTGAAATGCAGCTTCCCTGTGCCAGTCCATTCTGAAGAATATGTGGATCGGAGATGGCTGACCGGCACCTGATGTGGAATGGGCCAGTACCGGATAAAAAACCTACTAAATAATGAGCTAAGTGTCCATTTATACCGAGTTGCTGAAATTTGAAAAGTAACGCGGCTTTGAAAACCATATCGTAAGCTTTGCTTATGTCTAAAAATACTGCGACTGTGTGTTCATGTATTTTGTAGCCTAGGCGGATGTCTGTTTATAATCTAATAAGGTGATCTATGGTGCCGCGTCCTCGCCAAAAAGCACCTTGAAAGGGAGATAGAAGTGAATTTGTTTCCAGGTGCCAGGTCAGTCTTTTAATAACTATTCGTTCAAAAAGTTTTCCTAAACAACTGGTGAGTGCAATGGGTCGAAAATTACTTGGGTTACTATGGTCTTTGCCGGGTTTTGGAATGGGGATGATGGTAGCTTTTTTCCATGCTTCAGGAAAGATATGATTTGACCATAATGAATTAAATGTGTCTAAGATACATTGCTTGGTGTAGTCAGATAGATGTCGAAAGAAGGAATAATGTAATTTGTCAGGCCCTACTGAAGTGCTACTGGCGGATGAAATGGCATTCTCCAGTTCAGAAAGATGAAAAGAATCATTGTAGTACTCGGTATTGTCGGAATCAAAGAGGTCGAGATTGGTGGGAAAAGTGTGATGTGCATTTTGTAAGAAATTAGGTCGGTAGTTCTCATCGGAGCTATTATGGGCTATGGTATCAGCTATGGTATTTACTATGGTTTGTGGGTCTGTAATGGTGAGATTGTGGGTTTTGAGGGCCGGTAGAGATTTAAATGTGGAGCGTCCGGACAAACGTCGGATTACTTGCCATATTTTAGCTAAAGGTGTTTGATAAGTGAGCTGCTGTAAATATGAGGACCATGAACGTCGCTTAGCATCGCGAATGATGCGGCGGGTTCTCGCACGTTCACGGTTACGGGTGGTTAAATATTCTTGATTGGGATGTCGTAAATACTTCCGGAATGCTCTTTTTCGAACCGCAATTGCTTGTGAAATTTATAGACACCACCAAGGTACTGGGTTTCATTTTGTGAAAGGTTTCGTAAGTGGAATTGTGGTGGATGCTGCTTCGAAAAGTTTGTCTGTAATTGAGTTGATGTTTTCGACGGGAGAAATGTTGGGGTTGTACTGAATATAAGAAAGTTCCTGAAATGTTGTCCGATCGGCTTTTGAAATTTTCTAGCGTGGGATAAAATTGGGTGTGCTATCAGTAGCAGTTGAAAAGGTTGGTATTAATTTGATGGGGTAATGATAGCTGTCATGAATATCTGTGTCTATGGTCGAATCGAAATCGTTGGCCAAAGTTGGAGAGCAAATTGTAAAATCTATTGCAGTTTCAGTGTTGTATCTGAGGTGATGAAAAGTTGGCTCTCCAGTGTTAAATATTACTAACTTGTGTCGGTCTAACATGTGTTGTATAATCCGTCCGCGAGTGTCTGGGTGTATACATTTTTTATCCCACGCTGGGCTATGGGCGTTGAAATCGCCGAGTAAGATGGACGGGTTCTTGAAACGTGCTATAAGGTTTTCTACCTCTGTCAAAATATTTGTGTTGTCTGTGTGTGGTGGAATATAAATAGAACATACGTCTATATTCCTCCCATGGAAACGTAAAGTACAAGCTACGGCTTGTAAAGATGAATTAAGTGTAATTTGTGTATGTGTAAAATCATTGTTGATGTATAGTGCTGCACCGCCACTGCGATGTGGTCCACGGACCTCATCGTGACGGTACAGTGAGTAATTAGAAAGATTGAAGTTATATGTGTCTGTAGGCAAAAACCATGTTTCTTGGAGTGCGATGAGAATCGGAGTTAAGATGCTAAAAAAGGCTTTCATTTCTGCCCATTTGGAAATCAAACTACGGCAGTTCCATTGTAGAAATATGGACATTGAAAATTAATATTTCTCGGCACCTTTCAGTGCCTGGCGCAGCCACGATTGCAGCTCGGGCAGGCATGTGTGTTGGGTGCGTCCGGCGGCGGTTGATCCGCCTGAACCGTCCGACCGACCGGTGACCTTGGCGGCCAACTCACGTCGGCCGGCCACTGCCGCGGGGGATGCCCGCCGGCTGGGAGTTGGTCGGGTCACGTGTGTGCCGGCCGGCGCTGGACAAGCCGCGTTGGACCGGCGGCTCGCTGACGGGGAACGATAATTTGTTCCCGCAGCGGAGTGACTGCGGGGTCTATCACTCCTCCCTGGAGTGGTCCGTTTGTTTGGAGCCGGAGTGGTCTGAGTGTTGGGAGCCAGGGTGGTTTGTGTCGGTGTGGTCAGTGGAGTGAGTTTTTGAGTGGAGCTAAACCTGGAATCATGTCTGTTTGTATCGAGGCAGAAATAGTGTTGACGCGACGTGTGGGGGGAGCAACGGTGGCCGCCTGTGCGTAAGGTTTAGTTGATGGAGATGCGGCCTCGACAGACCGTCGGGCCTGGGGTATGACACCCCGGTCGTGGCCTTGACAGCGCACACTTCCTTTTCCTTGCGCCAAACTGGACATTGATTGGATGTGGTGAGGTGATCGGACGTGTTACAGCTGAGGCAGTGGGCAGGCTTGGAGCAGGTGGAATCAGGATGGGTGTTTCTCCGCATTTAGGGCATCGGGCGGTTTGGCGACACGTCTTACTCCCATGCCCGAAGCGCTGACAATTGAAACAGCGGAGAGGATTTGGAATAAATACGCGGACTTGGAATCGGATGTAGCCGGCGAGGAGGGTCTTGGGAAGAGTTGTAGAGTTGAAGGTAAGGACAAGGAGGCTTGTATCGCGTTTCTGGCCGTCTTTAAATGAGGTAATGCGGTGGACGTGGGTCACCCCCTCCGGCCTGAGCTCCGTCTGGATATCCGCTTCAGTCATGAAGCGGAGCTCCGGCGCGAAGACGGTGCCCTTGGTGGTGTTGCGGTTGGAATGTAGGGTAATGGTGACGGATTTACCACAAAATGTGGTGGTACGGAGGAGGGCTTTGGTCTGGGCTCGGGTTTGGGTTTGAATGACGAGGGTTCCGTTGGCAGGGGCTTCGATGTCGGGATTGGTTAAGGAGCAGATGGCGAGGAGTTGCTTGGTCGGCCAGAAAACGTTAATACGGCGGAAGGAAACGGATTCCTCGACAGGCTTGTCTACTATGTAAGAGCCAGCACTGTCGAGGTAGGGTTCAATGGGATCAGGTTGGGATGGCGTGGTCTGGTTAGGACGTGGGTCTGTGGCGTGGAGAGTGATGGTCTGGTCGGAATTGCGAGGCGAGGTCTTGGTATGAGCGGGGTTCGGTGAGGGACAAAGGGCTTCCATGGCGTCGTCCAAAGGAATTGTCCGGCGCGAGTCATCAACGGTGGTATCGAGAGGTGGAACATCATGTGCAGAGTCCGGGTTCGCGCGATGGTCGTCAGGTGTGGTCAGCGGCGGAAATCCCGTCTCGGAGTCCGGTGGCGAGCTGGGGTCAGTATCTTTTTTGCGTTTTGTCCCCATCGTGGGGAAAAAAGCCCTACCTAGTGTAACTTAAAGAAACGAGACGGACACAGAAACACAGGGAACAGAAATACGATTGGATGAAACAAATCCACGCGGGGTGACGGGTGTCACCCCAAGAAACCAACGAAAAGAGCGACGGGTGTCGCCCCACGAAAATGAAAAATAAGAACTGCGGCGACGGGCAGTTAATCACGCCAAAACTGGCAGGGCGGAGTTATCAATGTGCTCTGGTAATGTGTGAGCTAATAGCAATGAATACTCCATGGCGTATTGCATAAGGAATTGGCTGCATAGGTAGGTGTGCACTCTGAGTTGAAGTGTGAAGTATTTTTGTTGTTTTTCATATGGCTAGCCTTGTACTGAAACCAACAGTGAAAGGAAAGCGCATTGCTCCTGTGAGTTATGAGAGAGGAAGCTGTGCTGATTATCACGATTCGCTGCCGGGCGGTGCCATCCATTGTTCACTTCTTTGTTCCTATGCTTTGACATTTGATTTGACGAAAAATGACAATTACGTCATTTTTCATTATACATATTACGTAGGTACTGACTACATAGGCTTTTCCCGTCCGTTACCGGTAAGCAGATCCCATGCATAAAAAAATTATATGTCCACGAAAATTTACTCCGGAAGAAGCACATATATATATATATATATATATATATATATATATATATATATATATATATATATATATATATATATATATATATATATATATAAATATATATATATATATATATATATGTATTTATATATATAGATATATATATACATATATATATATATATATATATATATATATATATATGTATATATATATATATATATATATATATATATATATACATACATATCTCTCTCTCTCTCTCTCTCTCTCTCTCTCTCTCTCTCTCTCTCTCTCTCTCTCTCTCTCTCTCTCTCTCTCTCTCTCTCTCTCTCTCTCTATCTCTATCTCTGTCTCTGTCTCTGTCTCTGTCTCTGTCTCTGTCTCTGTCTCTGTCTCTGTCTCTGTCTCTGTCTCTGTCTCTGTCTCTGTCTCTGTCTCTGTCTCTGTCTCTGTCTCTATCTCTATCTCTATCTCTATCTCTATCTCTATCTCTATCTCTATCTCTATCTCTATCTCTATCTCTATCTCTATCTCTATCTCTATCTCTATCTCTATCTCTATCTCTATCTCTATCTCTATCTCTATCTCTATCTCTATCTCTATCTCTATCTCTATCTCTATCTCTATCTCTATCTCTATCTCTATCTCTATCTCTATCTCTATCTCTATCTCTATCTCTATCTCTATCTCTATCTCTATCTCTATCTCTATCTCTATCTCTATCTCTATCTCTATCTCTATCTCTATCTCTATCTCTATCTCTATCTCTATCTCTATCTCTATCTCTATCTCTATCTCTATCTCTATCTCTATCTCTATCTCTATCTCTATCTCTATCTCTATCTCTATCTCTATCTCTATCTCTATCTCTATCTCTATCTCTATCTCTATCTCTATCTCTATCTCTATCTCTATCTCTATCTCTATCTCTATCTCTATCTCTATCTCTATCTCTATCTCTATCTCTATCTCTATCTCTATCTCTATCTCTATCTCTATCTCTATCTCTATCTCTATCTCTATCTCTATCTCTATCTCTATCTCTATCTCTATCTCTATCTCTATCTCTATCTCTATCTCTATCTCTATCTCTATCTCTATCTCTATCTCTATCTCTATCTCTATCTCTATCTCTATCTCTATCTCTATCTCTATCTCTATCTCTATCTCTATCTCTATCTCTATCTCTATCTCTATCTCTATCTCTATCTCTATCTCTATCTCTATCTCTATCTCTATCTCTCTCTATCTCTATCTATCTCTATCTCTATCTCTATCTCTATCTCTATCTCTATCTCTATCTCTATCTCTATCTCTATCTCTATCTCTATCTCTATCTCTATCTCTATCTCTATCTCTATCTCTATCTCTATCTCTATCTCTATCTCTATCTCTATCTCTATCTCTATCTCTATCTCTATCTCTATCTCTATCTCTATCTCTATCTCTATCTCTATCTCTATCTCTCTCTCTCTATCTCTATCTCTATCTCTATCTCTATCTCTATCTCTATCTCTCTCTATCTCTATCTCTATCTCTATCTCTATCTCTATCTCTATCTCTCTCTCTCTCTATCTCTATCTCTATCTCTATCTCTATCTCTATCTCTATCTCTATCTCTATCTCTATCTCTATCTCTATCTCTATCTCTATCTCTATCTCTATCTCTATCTCTATCTCTATCTCTATCTATCTCTATCTCTATCTCTATCTCTATCTCTATCTCTATCTCTATCTCTATCTCTATCTCTATCTCTATCTCTATCTCTATCTCTCTCTCTATCTCTCTCTCTATCTCTATCTATCTCTATCTCTCTCTCTATCTCTCTCTCTCTCTCTCTCTATCTCTATATATATATATATATATATATATATATATATATATATATATATATATATATATATATATATATATATATATATATATATATATATATATATATATATATATATATATATATATATATATATATATATATATATATATATATATATATATATATATATATATGTCTATATATATGAATATATATATATATATATATATATATATATATATATATATATATATATATATATATATATATATATATATATATATATATATATATTGATATAAATATAACCCCTTGACTTCAGCCAATTTATTGGAAAATCCTAGTTATGTCCTGTATTCTCGGTCGCGGTTCGTTGAAGCGGATGGACATGCGCAGAAGACCAGACACACACTAGAATAAGGCTGAGCACGAGCTGATTCCGAAGATGTAATTTTAATCGAAATTTATGCTCGCTGTTTTTCTTTCAATAAACGTAGTATTGTTTGACGTACCAGCCGTGAATGGGTGCCCCTTCTATCTACTACAGATCCTGCAAGGCTAAGATGGCCCCATGATTGCTGGGATGGGATTGGCTACCCTGTGACTGCTGGCCGGATGCGTCTGCAATGTACAGGAGTTGTCTCACGACAAGACCAGGATGCCTCTACAATTGCTGGAATACTGTTCCTCTAAAGGCACCCCCGACAAGTGCTGAGTGTCCCTAAACTAGTGGGGTGTCCCTGCAACAGCTGGGATACCCTCTGTAGATTGCGTGGATGTCCCACAACGGCTGAGGTGCCCCTCTGCAGACTTCAGGAATGCCTCTACAATGACTGGGGTGGCCATCTGCACACTGTGGGGTGCCCCCGCAGAAGATGGGATGCCCCTCTGCAGCTGGATGCCTTTACAATGTCTGGGAGCCACTCTGCACAATACAGGGTTTCTCCTACAATCATAGATGAAGAAGTGACCAGTTTATCACCTACACAATATCAGACACCACCAGGCTATCACATGTCGAAATGCGTGTTGTCACATGCAGCATGAAATAGCAGTCCGCTATGTCTTCATGCAGTGGCGAACACAGATCTCCTGTTCTGTTCCGGTGGGTGGATACCATGCAGTCGACTGATTTATATGATATTGCACTGCAATGCATTATTGCGGTAGTTACTGGAGCGCAGAGACGGTGTCATGGTACAGCCTTTCAGCCGAGCATGGCGTAAGCTTCGACGAACCACGTACATAAAATCCATTTACCCAATGCCTGACAATCCCAGATTACTATTAACATTTTTTCCATTTCCCAGTGACCTGCCATGTACAAGAAATTAGAACCATCGGCAACCAACCGCATTGCTGAGTCATTATTGCACCCAACATCTGGTGCTTGGAGCATGGAGCCATCAGACCAGTGGGAGAAGACAAAAACTGATCAGCATGTTGAAGAATCGAGGTAAGCACACTTAATGCAGTTTCTTGCCATGTACTATAGTATTAACAGCGATTAAATGTTGAGCCAATATACAAATATTGCAAGTTGTTGCACTTTATCACATGCACCATACCTAAATCATGGAATTATGTGCAGCATACCTGGACGAACATGGAAGGAGGACTAGCTGGAAGGAAGTTGTTTACCACTTCAATTTTTGCTAGGAGTGCACCACTGCTCATGACCCCACCTTTTTAATATTAAACATTAGCCACCATATTATGTAGGAATAGTGCCTTAATGAGTGAGTTTGTCTATTGTCACCATTTCATGTTGGCTGGTGCTTCCTTTATGTTTGTTGGTTATAGTAGGTATTTTTGGGGGAGGCTGAATATACTTTTGTTTTCAACTTTACAGCTTTATATGCTTACCTTATCACCTTCACCTTCCATGAACAGCATTTTACTACAAGCTACAACAACTACAAGAAGCAAATGATTGGAGCATCCCCAACGCTGCTACAAATGGAGCAGCAAGCAAGCTGTGGTATGCAATGTAACGCATTGATATGTAATGCAACGCAATATTATGCAACTAGTATGCAACTGGTATGCAATGCAACGCAATGATATGCAATTGGTATGCAATGAAATGCATGGTATGGTATGCAAAAGCCAACTTCCTTGCCATGCCAATGGAATTGTGAAAAAGGAGCAAGGCTTAGTACTTGGTAAATGGATAATCAAATGATCAATATTAGGCACTGTGAATCTGATTTGTGTTCTGCACTGCAGCATAGATTCTACACAAGTTCTAATTATTACTGAAGATGTCCAATTACAACACATCCGATATGATCATGCTGCTTCTATTGGGTGCAGCTATAAATATATAGGTATTATTGCAGCTTAAGGTGCTCAAACGGTATGTTTTATGCAAATTTAACCAGAGTAAAGGAAACACAAATGTTAGGCTAGGCTATGCTAGGTTAGTTATATTTTGAACATGCTCTCTGTATTTTAGCCAAAAAAAACTGAAAAAGGTTAGGATAGCATAGATCAACTTAGGTTTCTTCAAATTTTAAGCTTGTTGCACCCAAAATTTGCGCTTCATATTTATAAAAAAGCACAAAATTAGCTAGGCTAGTCTAGGTCAGGCTAGGTGTTTTTGTAAATAATTAAAATGATTTACATTGACCATTACGTGATTTTCCATCATATACTGCGTCAGTCCATGCACCCTTATTTCCAATATTTCGTTTGCGAACCAAAAATAAGCGTTTCTAATGGAAATTAGTGGTCACATCTTAATCATGCCCATGCACATGGCATTCGAACATTTTCTTCTCAAAGTGCACGTCTCACAGAAAATGAAATTCACCAATGCAAATTGGATTCCCTTAGACAATGGCACAAACATTAATGGTAGGTTGTCATAGGCCATGTTTCACGTTGGTGTGAAGGAATTTATAACACTTTCGATCAATGCCACACGTTCTGCTTATGGAAGATACTCTGACCCAATAATCAAACCCATCAAAATGACAGGGTGAAATTCTTTAAATAAAAAGGGGCTAAAATTGGAAGAACTGAAACATCTTTTTGTGAGAACGATTATGTAAGTCAGCAGTGTGGCAAAATAGGTGACCAGATATTGGCTCAGCAATATTGTGCATGAAAATACTGCACCAAACAACTTCATCCACCTGGGATGCAAGTGATTCGGTAAGTTTGTATTTGAAGGTAATTTTTGAATACCTGGAATTTCCTTTTCCAATGCAATGTTTAGGAATGTGGTTAACATGATGTGAGCGCTCATTTCCTCTACAAAGGCTTACTTTTCAATTGGCAGGCAAAAGAACACCACAAGGGGCTTGGAGTTGGGTAATATAGCATAAAAAATGTTCGAAAAAAGAAGCATGTAGCATAACCTAGCCTAGCCTATCCTAACCTACCGTGAACAAGCTTAAAATTTAAAAAGCAACCCTAGGTTAGCCTAACCTGTTTTTGAAGAACAAACAAAGTTTTTAATATTTTTATGAAAACAGTTTCCAATTAAAAGAAAATCCTAACCGAATCTAGCCTAACCAAACGTTGTTTCCTACATGGAGGTAAAATGTGTGTGAAACTTGTCTCGCAAATGTCTTAAAGTCAAATAATGCCGGTAATTTCACCCCTCCCCTCACCCTAAAAAATGGGAAAATGAGCACCGAGTCCTGACCCTTCCCGTGCCCGGATCTACCAAGTGTCATGTGGGTCACTTTATGAAGTTGGGTGAGGGAACCAAATTACCTTTTTCATTGCCAAAGTTTCTCCGAAAGCCATTTGCATCTAGTGTACACCCATATGTCCAATGGTTGAGCCTCAACCTGTTTGAGGAGGGAGCAAATCTATGACTGAGATGGCCAAATCAATGATCGAGGGAGCCAGTGGCTTCCCTTAGCATATACAAAGTGACACCCCTGCGCAAGTGCTGACCGTTCCGTATCCTAATGTATCTAGTCAGCTCTGTATCACGGTCGATGACGATGTGGAGGCTGATGTCGATGGCTTCTACGGATCACTTCTAGTAGATACAATCCGGCAGTGATGGCCCTGGAATAGTTAACAGCGTTTGTGTTCTACTCTGGCCACAGCTCATGAAGAGGACATTTCTGATCGTGACATCTGGCCAAGTCTTCCGGCCAAGTCCTCAGGTCAAGTCCTCCGGCCAAGTCCTCTAGCCAAGTCATCGGACCAAGTCATATGACCAAATCATCTGGCTCCGATCTCTGATCACAGTTCGCGATGTCTGTTCCAGACTGTGCTGGCAGATTTTCACCAGTGATGTTTTTTTTTCATCTCCCGACACAGTGTGTCAGCAGATTATCACTAGCGATACAACCATCGCCTCATATGTCGGCACAGTGTGTCAGCAGATTATCACCGGTGATGCAGACATCGCCTCATTGATCGTCAACGACAGCCTCTGGCACATTTCGTCCCTCTGAGCCAGATGCTCGCCAGCCAGGAGACGTGAGGGAGAGTTGCGTGAACACACGTCAGCTGTTCGCGCCGGCTCACTGACACGCACTTTCGCTGCACGACGGTCCACATTGGCGAGACAGCAGAGCACGCTGCCGGTCTACCATGTGTTGGGAGATGGGCTGCAGACAGCTTGCCGTGTCGACTTGGGCCGTTCATGTGGGAAATGTGAGCGACGATCATGTCATTGACGCTCTCTCGCTTCACTCGGCGCTGTTTTCAAAGAACACCGTAGTCATATCAGTCATAATCGCGCATATAATCACTCATTTCCCATGAATAGCCGCTCTGCAGGGCCAGCATGCCCTCGTTTGTACGCTACTGATCTTGGTATGCGATGTTTCGCAGTCACTTGGTGTCAGATTAGAGAATTTCCGCGTTTTTCGCTCCGGACTTCCCATGCGGTTCATGTACCATTCAGCAACTACCTCCGTACATCGTGATCTGTCGGACGCGAAGAAACCGCAGAATATCTGATTCATAATCAATGACGTACCTTGGACTTGCTTCAGAGAGGGGGCAAACATATTGTGAGTTGGCCACTTTTTTATGTCCATTTTTATGTCCCCGGATTTCTCCACTATTTTTCAAAGGAGCCTGTTTTGAAATTTGAATAATTAGTGAACAACATGTATTTTCTTGTGGAGGAAGGCCAATCTACCAACATCTACCAACATCATAAGTCCCCGGATTTCAACCTCCTCCCCACTGTTCAACGCTTTTTCTCACACCACTTGATAGGTCAGCTAACACTGCTGAAACCTGTACTCCAGGCACCTATGCGCCAGGCACCTGTACTCCAGGCACTCGTACTCCAGTACTGAAACTCAGTGCGCTTTGGAGAGCCCCGGTGCGCTTTCGGACTCCCGTTGTGCTTTTAGGGCCCTGCTGTGTTTATTTGGGACCCGTTACAAATTATGGGGACTCCAGTGCAATTTCGGGGGTCTCCGGCGCGATTTGTCGGGGTGCTGGTACGATTTGTCGGGGTACTGGTGCGATTTGTCGGGCCCAGACGTGTGGTTCTGGGGGACCCGACGCGAGCTTTTGTGGCTCAAAACGGTTTTTGGGACCTCCTTTGAAATTTTCGAAGCATGTGTCCGGGCGTCATTTTTCGGGTCACCGGTGCCATATTTGTGTGTCTCGTCACGGTTTTGCGGGCCCCAATGCGTTTCTTCCGGGCCCCTATAAGATTTTGGAGACTTCTGGCGCAATTTTGTGTCTCCAGAGCGACTTTCTAGGCCCGGAGATGTGTTTTTTTCTCTCAGATTCTCTGCGCATATTTTGAAGGCAACATTTTCATTTTTTATTCGGGTCCCGATGCAATTTTTTTTGGGGTCACGCAGTGTTTAGTTGTAGCTTCCAACGATAATGTTTGTGGCCCCAGTGCGATATTTCAGGGGCCCGGCGCGATCTGTCGGGTCCAGGCGCGAATTTCCAGGGCTCGGACGCGATTTGTCAGGACTTTTGGGGAATTGTCGAGACTCCGCTGCGTTTATTTGGGACCCCCGACACGCTTCTTTGTGGGGAGGAGGAGGAGCGACACGATTGTCGGATCCCGGGCGAGTTTTCGGATCGCCGCTGTGTTTATTGGTGGCCACCAACACCAATTTCATCGGCCCGCCGCGAATTTTGGGGGCCCAATGGCGATTTCTTGGGCCCCGATGCGATTGTCGGTCCCCGTCGCGAGTTTCGTAGCCCCGCTGTATTTATATGGGACCCTCGACGTCCCGACGAGAATTGGGTGGCCCGAACGCGTGTTTTTTTCGGGAGCGGTACGATTTGTTCGGCCCTGGAGAGAGTCTGGGGCTGTCTGTACTTACCTGGGTCCCCGATGCGATTTTTTGTGGGCCACGACGCGATTTTTGCAGGCCCCAGCGCGATTCTTTGGGGCCAGCCACCTCTCGGGGAGCGGGGGGTGGGGGGAATTTGCCCCATTTGCCCCCCTTCCGGACACCATTGCTCATAATAATTTCAAGAATCGTTCGGACTTTATATCTTTGTCTCCCATATCACCTCGGACCAGGAGGTTCAGACCAGGTGGCTGAATAGTCACTGTTCATTAGCTCTCCGAGTCATTTGCTTTGATTGGTTGACGAACCATAATAAATGCGCAGTCTCACTCAAAGGGCACACCCGTAAACCGCAGGCTGGACACCGGATAGAGAGAGCAGGGATCAACAGACCTCAGAGGCAGCCCACTTTGGCCCACCTAACTGTTAAAAACTAGCTTGTTATAAGCTAACTAAAGAGATGTGGTCCACGGCATGAAGTATCTCCGTCATTGATCCTCCCCATTTTTAAGATCCGCCACCCAAGATCAGGTGCCCAGGAGCGCCCCCCCCCTCCTCTTACCCATCGACTGCAAGCACCTTACGTTAACACCATCAAATAAACAGTAAAGTCGCGGCACTCCCAGCTAAGAGATGGAAAACAAATAAATCAGCATACAAAGCACCTGGTATTAGAGCAATAAAACAAATAATAAAGAATGCTGTAAGTAGCCATACCCAAAGGTGGCATATGACTGGCCCTAGATCCATCCCAACAAGAAGTTAAGGTCTAAACTATAATGTTAGTAGCTGGTTTGTGGACAGATGGTAGTGAGCACTCCTAATTTGAACTTCTTTTTTTTAACTTTGGCTCCTCCCACAACCCCATCCAGCTAAGCATAGCCTTGCTGCTGGGTGGAGTGTGGGAGGAACCATGGTTGGGTGTTTTCAACTTTTATATATAGCTAAGCACACACACACACAACACACACACACACACACACACGCGCGCGCGCGCACGCACGCACGCACGCACGCACGCACGCACGCACGCACGCACGCACGCACGCACACACACACACACACACACACACACACACACACACTCACCCCTGCATACACATACACACATACATACGCATTTGTATTCCCCTGGTATCCAACAGATGTAGTGAATGCTCAAGTCAGTTAATATCTGCTCAAGAAGTATGTCTTAATGTTATTTTTTAGAAAAATCTTAGAATTTGGTATCTCTGTATGCAGAAGATGTTTTGCTATGATAGTATTCCAAAGCTTGGGTCCAAAACATTCAATGGTGAAGAGACGATAATTTTTGTTTGAATAGCTGTGTTGGAAGTGGTATTGTAATCTTGTGGAATATGGGGTATTAAGCCATTCTGTGAAAAGGGGTCTAATAGAATGAGGTAGCTGATTATAAATGAATTTTTGCATAATAAGCAACAATTTAAGTTTTGCTATATCTTGGACTTTTAAAATTTTGTACTTCCTAAAGATAGGATTTGCACTCTGAGGGAGAAATACACCCTCAATAATACGCATCATTCTTTTCTGAAGTAAGGATAATTTGTGTGTCTGATTAGCATAGTTTGTACCCCAGAGAAAACAGCAGTATATGATATATGGCATAATTAATGCATTATACAATTTTAGGAGGTGATTTTTGCCTAGAAGGTATTTTGTTTTTGATATCATTCCTATGTTGCGACTTATTATGTTTGAGACACTGCTGATATGGGATGCAAATTTCAAATTTTCATCTATGTATACACCAAGATATTTTACTGGATTTTGATGCAAAATAGCAATTCCATTAAATTCAATATTGACATCAATATCTGCTTTATGATTATTATATAGCTGGTATACACTTTTGGATTCATTTAAGTACAAAAGATTTGAATGCAGCCACTGTGAAATTTTTGGCAAGGAATTTGTGATCTTGTTATGAAGCTCTGTACAGTCAGTGCTTTAAAAAAAAATGGTTGTGTCATCAGCATATACACATGTATCACATTCAGCATGCAAATTTACAAAGTCATTTATATATATATTATAAAGAGTAAGGGGCCTAAAATTGATCCTTGTGGGACACCCATTTAAATTTTTCTGAAAGCAGAGGTGCTGTTATTAATTGTGGTAGCTTGTGTTCTTCCTGATAAATATGACTGTTTCATTTTGATTGCATTTCCCTTCACACCATATTTTTTTCCATTTTGGAACATAATATTTCTTTGTCAACAGTATCAAACGACTTTCTCAAATCAAGGTAAATTCCAACAACATGTTCATTGTTTTCAAATCCTTTAGTAATAAGGCTCTGTATTAAGAGAAGAGGCATATATGTGAACCTTTCTTTTTTTAAACCAAATTGCTTATCAGAAAGTAGGTTGTGTAGGGTGAGATGTTCCAAAAGTTGGTTGCAGATTATCTTTTCTAATATTTTTTACATATATGGAAGAATACTAATTGGTCTGTAGTCACTAATTGTTGCTGGGTCACCTTTTTTGTAGATGGGCTTTACAACCGCAATTTTGAATGACTTGGGGAAGATCCCACTACACAGGCATAAGTTGATGACATGGGTTAAGTGTGGTAATATGGACCTATATGATTGTTTAAATATCCTATAATTTATTCCATAAATTCCTGACCCAACATTTTTTTCAAGAAGCAATCACTGTATCTAAATTGTTTTCTGTTACTGCTAATAGCACCATTGATATATCTGGGTAGGTATATTCTAACGCATTGGTGTTGCTTTGAAGAATTTGTTCTCTCAATTTTGGTGCAATTTCTCTGAAATTTTTATTGAATCCTTCAGCTATAGCTGCATCATTTTCTAGAGTGATATCTGTATCTGTGTTCATTTTTTTCAGGGATATTACGTTTGGAAGGAGATTGCCTCGGTATCTGGTTAAGCATTTTCCATGTCTCTTGGATTATTTTTATGTTTGTCAAATTCCACCTCATAATGAAGTATTTTTGCCTTTCTAATTATTGTAATCAGTGTGTTTTTGTACCTGTTATATTTTTTCTTGCTTTCAGCAGTTCGATATGTAAGTGTTTGATTAAATAAAATTTGCTTTTGGTTGATTGAGCATAATATTGCAGGTGAAATCCATGGTTTTATGGAGGCTGTTTTTGTTGATAAGACTTGAGTATATGTAAATGTATCAACCCCACTCTTATATGCATTAATTAAACTGTTACATGCTTTTTCAGGATCATTTTCATCAGGCCCTTGTCATCCCCATGCCTTCCTGCGTGTCGCCTCGAATGGTACAAATGACGTCATCTGGGGTACACCTTTAGGGCCGTTTTAATGGTTTGGTGTATATTAAAATCAAAATATTTTCAATTCAACTCACTTTCTAAATCTTCTAATATCGCGTCCGTACTTTTATAATCTTGTTCAGCTGTTATTTTATAAGTTTCAGTTAGGCTGCGAATTAGACGACCACCATCACGAAACACAGCGTTTTAGGGGCACACTTTTTCTCAAATTCTTAAATGACGCGGTTGAGTCATAAATGGAGCAGTTGTTTACATTGCTCTCTTGTAAGTTCTATGCTTCATTTCACACCTTGTGTTCGCTGTCCCCGCGTTTAGTTGAATTTGTTTATTGTGTTGTGTTGTGGTGTATCTTGTATGTAGTTGCACAGTTAGCTCTAGATTTTGCTGTCGTTAATTAGTGATATAAATTGAGATGTGTTCCGTATTAGGTATCTAATATGTTGATGCCGCTTATCCTGTGGATTTGCAGTTTCAGGTAATTTCTGATTTCATGGAATGTCTTTTTCTAGCGCAATGCTTGTGAATGCGCTGAACATGATGTGAACACTTATTTCCTCTGCAAATGCATACTTTTCAGTTGGGAGGCAGCATACCATGCAAAGATTGGCTTGGAGTTGGGTAATATAGCATAAAAGGTAATGTTCCAAATGAAGAAAAAAATGATGTAGCATAACCTAAACTGACCTAGCTTAGCCATCTATGCAAGAAAGCAATATATTTTTGTTGAAATGGAAAGTTTCCGAGCATTAAAAAAAAGAGTTCAAATTTAAGAAAAAAACCTAACCTTACCTAACCTATCCTGAACTGTTTTTGAAGAAAACTCATTTAAAAGAAAAATCACCCCCACCCCCAATTTTTTTCTACCTTCCCACAAAACCCTCACCTAGCTGAAATTAACTAAACATAACTCCCTTGTATGCTTCATGGAGGCATAATGTGTGTAAAACGTGTTCATTGGCTACCTTAAACTGTAATAATATATCCTACATATTGTGCTTACCCTACATATTGTGATTGAGATAGAGAAGGTGGCCTACAATTCAGTGTCAGTATCCTATGGTTTATTTTTCAAACATCTGGAAGAAACATCTGGAAAGAAGAGAGTTTTCAATCAACATGCTTGGGGGACGAGTGGTCTAGGGTAAGATGCTCGTCTCACAATCGAAAGGTTGTGGGTTCGAGTCTCACCTGTCGTTACTCTTCGCCCGCGACCAATCGGCGTGAGAGATTGGCGACGCTATATGACTCAACGGTCGACGTGTCCTAAATACCAATAACCAACCAATCAACATGCTTAAGTTTCCAAGAGATGGAAATACATGCAAGACTTAGTTGACAAAGTGAAAAAGAGCTGATAGAGTTCATCAAACCAACTCATTAATTTGGTCCAACCACTTTACCTCTGATGATTATGATCCTGGCTATGTGATGCAGCTGAAGCTGATGCTGCAATGGCAACACCTGCCTCTTCCGAAACCTGGTGCCATTTCATGAATGAATCTGCCTACCAGATTTGTATGGTATGCAGTGTTGAATCATGCATATCTGTTGTGCTTGCTGTATTTTGGAGAATCTTATCCTTGTATAGCTAAATGAAGAACCAGTTCAACTAGTTTGATGCCACTTCAATTCACATAAATATAGCACGACCACCATCAGTAAACTGGAACTGGAGCGTGATGGCCTTGCTGTCGTTGCCGGCTTCGTCGCCTACATAATGTCATACAAAATGGCGTGTCAATACAACGCTTGGCTGTTCGACGTCTGAAGCACCGTAGGCGCTCCTGACAACTGTGTCCAGCTCTTGGCTCACCACCATCGGTTGCGGCCGGCTCTACGTGCCACAGACCTGGTAGACGGTGCTGGTAGACCAGTTTAATTCTTATTTCTGCTCCATCATGGGCCCAACCTGCGCCAGCGAGGCCAGCATTGTGAGGCGCCTGGTAGGCGTCATCAGCAGCCGGCAGCCGAGGCTAGATGTCTGTGTGGCACGGAGGCTGGCTCGAGTTGGGATGCATGTCCGCATCGGCTGTTGCACTAGAATTCCGCTCGGCAGAGCGCAGAGAGGCGGGCATCTAGGCAAGTGCGCCAGCATGTCACCAGCCGGCGATAGGATGTCCACCCTCACACTGCCGATCTTCTGTCACCGTCCCTGCTGTGTATCGTGTCGTGTCGCCCGGTTCTGCTCTTTTTCTCAGTGTTCGCTGCTGCCGCCGTGACCGCCAGTTAGCGGACTGGCGGCGCCCCCTGTGCTGCCTGTCCTGGCGGCACTGGGCACTGCTTTCGTGTCACCCGATCCTGCCGTATTGTTAGCGTGTTTTGCTGTTGCGACTGCTGTTGCGACCATTGACGGGTTGGCGGCGATCCCTGTACCGGCCCGTCCTGGCGGCACTTGACAATGCTCTCGTATCGCCCGGTCCCGCAGTCCTGTTGGCGTGTTTTGCTGCTGCCGCTGTGACCAGGGCCAGACTAGCGGCGCTCCCTATGCTTGCCCGTTCTGGCTGCACTTGGCACTGCTCTTGGCTCAGGCAGTGCTATGTGGCAGGTGTGGCGTATGTCACTTCATTGTTGCTTGTATCTATCATTTGGCCTATGATCATTGATTGGAAAGAACGACATGCAAAATCCCTTTGCTCCACGAACTTCGAATGCGATCCTTCATTCACGCTCTGAACCGGAACCAACACAGAAGCCGACTAGGTCGACTACGCCGACGCGTAGGAGCGTTTTGGAGTGATCTAGATCTAGTCCTGAACGCATTGCTTGGGAATGCCACCAATACATGCCTGGCCGCTTTTGGAGCCCCATGTTTTCAGTCCGTCCGTCGAATGTAGCCTCCTAACTAGAGTAAAATTTTACTTACTTTTGGGTGGCGTCAGCCCCCTTTAAGACTGACGTGAGCCCACCTTCCCCCAATAATTTCATATTTTAACATGTGGCGATAATGGGGCCTCTCGACTGAAGGTCTTCCTGTTACCTTCAGGTATTGCGTCCCCCAAATCATTTTCTGAAAGTTCCACCCCCGTTGCTGAGCTGGCACGAGGGCTTACAGATGTCCCCATAAAAAGGAATGTCTGCCTCTCACGTGCTCCCTATGGTACTATCGATCTGATAAAAACAATTGTCACCTTCCTAGACATCTAAATCAGGGGCGTTGCCGCATATAGAGGGGGATGAAAAGATGTTTCGGTTAATTACTTTTGCCATGCAACACCACAAGCACAATGTTAAATTTGCTACAGATTGGGGCTCTCCCCCCCCCTCTACCTGGTTTCATCATGGCGACGACCACGCTTCAGATACGTCCTTTCTGCATCCCGCCGCAGTAAGATGTTAATTCTCTGCCGTATTTGACTTGTCCTACCTCCCTTTGCACACTCTTTCGGGTATAATATGTGTATGAAATGTATTGGAAATCTCTGCCGGGACTATGACGCTCTAAGTTTTGCACCTAAACCTCTTAAACTCTCGTTTTCTCCCCTATAGTGTACACACGTTGCGTATCTTCGAAGCGTGTAAGCGGCTGGCCCATGTTAAGTGTGTACCCCTGATGACGTCATTTAAGGACCTGCGCAAAAAGCTGCGCAGTAGGGATGATGCCATCTGGTATATATCGCCTTGATTTTCATCAAAAATGCCTTCAAGTTCATTTGTTAGATGATTTCTCAGACTGTCCATTTTATGAAAGTCAAAGGTAGTTCTTGTTCTTTTTGCAATGATTGGTTTTTGAACTGTAAATTCTGATGTTGTAAAAATAGAGAAGTGATCGGAGAAATCAGATTTAATGATGCCGTTCTGTTTTATTTTTGATACATCATTACAGAAAATATTGTCAATTAATGTGCATGTTGTATCACATACACGAGTCGCCTTTGATATTAGAGGAAGAAAACCATGAGAGCACATAGACATGAAAAATGAATCAGCAAAGTGGTCATTTGGAATTGAGAATGGTCAATGTTTAGGTCTCCAATGATGTATGTAGGCATGTTCAGATGGTTTATTGTCGTTAGACACTCCTCAAATTCTGACAATAATTGTGCATGATGACCAGGTGCATGATATATCTGGCATATAAAAAGAGTTTGTTTATTACTCAATTCTATTTGGAGAAAAACACCTTCAGCTTCAGCAGCAACAAAATCAAATGGATAAAGCTATTTTGCTTTCAGTGATTGCAAGCAATAGATTGCGGAGCTGCCCCCAATTTTGTGTTCCCTGCTTTTGCAGAATAGTTCATAATCTTCATCATCTAAGTTAAATTTCTTTTCATTTGCTTTTCATAGCCAGGTTTCAGAAATACATATAAGGCTCCATTTGTGATTCAGCTAGTTTAGGAAGATATTGAGCTCATCAAATTTATTTACTATGGACCTTACATTCAAGTGGAGAGTATCTATGTTTCTTCCTAAGTCAGGACCCATTTCAGCTTGTCTACTGATATCTTTGACATCATAGAACTTACAATTATCTCGAACGCGTTCAAATTGAGAATACGCAAGGGCAAGGACATCTGATATTATATTCAAGAACTAGTTCAGATGCGCCGGCTGCCGCCGGCTTACTGAACTATGCTGCTCGCTTCGCGAGCTTGTTACCCTAACTTAAAAAAATATTAATAAAAAAAAACAGCTATTAAAAAAAAATTAAGTAAAATAAATAAATTTTAAGGTAAATTAAAAAAAAAAAATATTAAATAAGTAAAAATTAATCAGGATACCAAAAATAGCAGCAGCAATCGTGGATGCCCCGAACCATACTAAACCACAGTGAAATGGAAAATTTTAGCGCCCGGGATTCGATCGTCCGACCTGGCGATAACAAAAAGCACGGCGTTCTACCAGTTCGCCACGGCGGCCGTTTGCGGCAGCGCCGAGAAAGCCGACCAGAACCAACTGCGGCCGCGGGGCGCAAAGTCGCCCATGGGAAAGGGACACTTTGGGCCACTTTGCACGGCGGAAAGTGGGAATTGTTGGTGTGCTCGACCAGGACAACAGCATTGGCGACGCTGACGTCGAATGTGAATGTGATGGATTCACCTGCAAGTGATGTTAAAATGGCAATTTGAAAGTCGTTTTTGTCGCATCGAGCCGAAACTGCGGCCACGTGTCGGCTTCCCGCCGTGAGAGAATCCCTGCTGGGATTTTCTAATATTGCAATGGCGTGGACCCTGGTGACCTCGGACCACGGGGTGGGGGTGCAGGTCGCCTCGAATTGGCACGGCCTGAGCGGGCGGGATTAAAACGCGAATTTTCCCATGTTGAGACGCAATTTTACGCGGAAAAATGCCACTTTACAACGGTCCGGGGCATCGGCGATGGCGGCCAAAGTACTTGGGTTGGCGAAAATTGCGCGACACCGTGGGCATGGCGAGAGACGCGGCTACGAGTGCTACGCGCCTCTTGTGTTGGAAATCTGCACTCACGGGGGGGTTAGTGGCGTGGGAATCGGGGCCGATTCGCCACGTGTGCGAGTTCACCGACTGTGCAGCGATTGACGGGTGCACTTTGCACGGCTCGTGACACGTGTCAATCGGGCAAAGGTGGCCGGTACCTGGGGAGTGGTCATGCAAGCATTGCCGCTATAAAGAGTTTAATATTTTGGCCGTGGGAGAGGTGACCGTGAAAAAGGGGGTAAAAAATCCACTTTGCCGTTAGTTCGCGCTACGTGTACACGTGCCACGTGGGTGGTGAATTTTTGCACCCTACGTGTAGCGCACGAACGGGGCTACGCGGTGGCGTTGGTTTTGTGTCGCTGGGTCCGTTGGCGGCCGAGCAGCGCGTCGGCGATTGGGCCGTTCGCGTGGGAGAAAAAACACAAAATTGCCACGTTGAGCCAACGGCACGTGTATACGTGGCAAACGTGCTCGCTACACGTGTGGGCACGTTCTGACCCCGCCCAGTGCAAGCGGCCCCACGGGACGCGTCGATCGGTGTCAAATTCGACAAAAAACTCGTCTCGGTGCGCACGCAGTGTGTACCCGGCCGAATTCCTTATAGTAATAATACCTGTAGGCCGAAACGGCCCTATGGGTTAAATGTTTTATTTTCCAAGGTTGGTAGGTATTAGAACTTAGTTGTAGGGCCTATGTATCAAGGTAGTTCAATAATGGTATTACAGCAATCCTCCTGTTTTCACTCTCACCTGACTCGGACGACTATATAACTAGACCTGAGGTGCCTAGCAATTAGTGGAGAATATTAATATGATTGTTGAAGTGATACCCACCCAATTTACTTCACAAAAACATTTAACTTAATATAAACATAATGTTAATGTAACGGAGGTAAGTAATGCAATAGGTGTCTGTAAAAAAAAACAAAGCATAACTTGTTATGAAGGAAACCATGCATACATCACGCAAAAAAAACGCTCGGAAGCAAAGCATGGATATATTTATTTTGTGCACAATTGTTTTGTATTCAAAAACAAATTGGACGTTACACAAGCAAAGATATTCAACTTAATTCAATGAAAATTTTGTATATATATCTTCTCTAAGGTAATAAGTATCATTGGCTACCAAGTACAATGATTGTTTATCTATACCAAAATACAACAGTTCTTTCTCTATTTCATTCATAAATGTCTAATGAGTGGCAGGTTTACTACACGGAGACTTATGCGGCCTTGCACAGAACATAGTACTAGCGTGTGTTTTTTTTTTTTTTTGGGGGGGGGGGTTAGGTGCTGGGTGGTGGTACAAGTGCATGTGAACATCCTGATCCAAATATGTTTATTCAGATCTTAACCTAGATAAAGGGCTAGGTAAATATGCCCAGGTAAATGTGCATGAGTCATTTTGAGTTGGTTTGATCACCACCAAATATGAATACGTAAGTAGGTAGGTACTAGGTACCAACTATCAACATGAGCATGTTCAGGTGCTTAGTCTTCAAAGTTACTTCAACATTTCCTCTACTTCTTTTATTTCACCTTTCAGCTCAAGTCAAACCAGTCCATGTCTGGGTCTTTTCGATCATCCGGTTTTACCGTAACTTTCGAACTCTGGTCGTAAAAACAAGTGCGATTTCGCGCTTCAATATTGCTGATGTGCCAACTGAACATTCATTCCAACGTGCAAAGGTCAAGGTCACCAACCAGGTTAAATACCTGGACGTATGTAATGCGCCGCTAAAGGTGTGTAATGGACCGGGGAAAGGTGCCCCTCTGGGAAGGCTAGAGTGCACCCCGCCCCCTAGAATGTTTCAACCAGAGGCACCCCTCTGAGAGGAAAAGGAGCGTTCTTGGAAGGAAAAGGCAGTGCTCGATTGCACTTAACCCCCGCACTCTATTTTTTTAGCCACTGTTGTGCGTGTGTCGCATGTGAGGAGCGCGGACCGTGGTTTATGGTTATCGCACCACGGACGCGCGACCCACTCCCGACTGTTCGCCCCGACAGGGCCAGTCGCGTCAGGGCAAGGCTCGAGATAACAGCGTGCATAGCCAGACCGTGTACAGTGAACAAAGAGACCGTGATCTATTGGTGCATTGCTATCAGACAGTAAGGACTGAGCGTGCACCACCACATGGCGCGTCGGTAGTATGAATCCGAACGCTCTCACAGAAACACTCTCCCGCCTGACGGATCTGCTTACGGAGCAAGCCACATCATCCACCAGGAGAGAGGAACGGCTTCTGGCGCTGGCTGAATCGGCCACCCAGGCCAGACGACACAGCACGCTGACCGACTCCAATGCTGGACGCACCGATGCCGACGGTGCTGACCCTGGTCCAGCCACCCGCGGCACGAGACGGCTGGATGCGACAGCGACGCCTGCTCCCAGGCCGACGGAAGGCTGTCGTGCGCAAGAAAACCCCCGTCAGAACTAGGCCGCCATGACGAGCGGCCACGTCCAACCTGTATCCGCATATCGTCGGAACACGACTGCCCGTGCCCGTCGGCCAGACTCCGGCCGCCCAGGCACTCATCGAAGGGACTCCGGCCGCTCAGACTCCCGTCGGACAGACTCACATCCGACGCTGGACAGGTGTCCAGCTTGCGGTCACTATCCGCACGCCGATGAGCAGGCCTGCCCTGCCCGCACGGCTACGTGTCACCAGTATCATTGTCGCGGCCATTTTCAGGCAATGTGTCGGCCACATGGCGTGACACCTGGAACGCGCCAGCGTCGCAGCTCCAGACAAAGAGACCGGGACTCGGGCCAGTATCGTGCGAACGTGTCCGACATTCGCGTTTATGGCCTGTCATCCCGCCGCACGCCCAGGATCCGGCTGTTTATGACCCATCATCATGGGGCCGGTTCAGCGCTCTGGACACCTGACACCGGAGCGGAGACTTCCTGTATTGGTCTTGCGCAGGCTGCCGACCTGGACGTCGACATGAGTCGTCTGTCTCCGCCCGCGGACAAACTGTATGCAGCCGGTGGCAACGAGCTACAGTGCTATGGGAATGTGAAGTGTGACTTGACCATGGGTGCAATCACAACGACAGTGTCCGTACACATCGTACCGGACCTGGGCAGCGCACTGCTGTCTTGGCATGATTCCATCGCCTTCGAAATTCTGCCACCGGACTTCCCCACTAAGGTGGCGAGCGTCGCCACCGGCAGAACGAAAACTGAAGCCGCGCCGCCTGGCCATGCGCTGCCTCGGCGCGCGCAGTTCCAGCCGCCGCCGCGTGGCGGCAGCACTGTCCGGCGAGACGGGCTGTCACCGCCGCCAGATGGCAGCACCTCTACGAGGACGCGAGGGGAGGCGCCGGTGCGCCCCCGCGCCGAAGAAAAGTCAGCACGAGCCAGACGCTGGCACACAAGTCGGATGATCCAGTGACCTACCCTGTTCGTGGGCCGCTCCAGACCTGGAACCCGGCTCTTGGGGAGCCTTCTCGGCAGCAACGAGCAGCTCACCTGGCGGAACTCAAAGAAGCATTCCCACGCGTCTTCAGCACGGCCCCGACTCTTCGTGAAATGGCTGATGGCCCGGCACGCATCGAGCTGATGGACGACGCTCGTCCGCATGCAGTCACAGCAGCTCGGCCCATCCCCTTCGCGTGGCAGGATGATATCCGTCAGCAGTTGGATGAGCTCCTGGAGCAGGGTGTCATCGCTCCCGTGGATTATCCCACCGACTGGTGCCACCCCATCGTCCCAGTGGCGAAACGCACAGATCCTGCTGGCAGCCATGGATCAGCAGTGCGCCTGACTATCGACCTCACCCGCTTGAACAAGTACGTTCGGCGTGGCGCCCACCCGGTGTGCACACCGCAGGAGGCGGTCTCCACCATCGGTGTCGGGGCGCGTTACTTCACGAAGCTCGACGCCCGATCAGGTTACTTCCAGGTGCCACTAGACCCCCGTGACCAGGACCTCACCTGCTTCATTACGCCGTGGGGCCGGTTCCGAATGCTACGACTGCCTCAAAGTCTCTCCGCCAGCGGAGACGAATATAACCGGCGAGGTGACCAAGCCCTCTCCGGCATCAGTCGTACGTGCAAAATCGTTGACGACGTGCTGGCATACGACTGCCAGTATGCAGAGCACCTGCAACACGTGATCCAAATCTTGGAGCGGTGTGACGCAGCCGGCATCACGCTGCACCCCGGCAAGCTGGTGTTTGCCAAGCCGTCGGTTGGCTACTGTGGCTACGATGTGACCGCCGACGGCTACACAGTCGACCAGCGGAAGGTCAAGGCCATCGCTGAGTTCCCCACACCTGTCAATCTCACCGATCTGCGCAGTTTCATGGGACTAGTGAACCAACTGGGTGCCTTCTCGTCTGACACTGCGCTGGCGGCCGAGCCGCTGCGCGACTTGCTGCGGCCCCGAACATATGGGCATGGACCGAGGCTTACACTCAGGCTTTCGAGGTAGTGAAAAGGACGCTCGTTTCACCCCCAGTGATCGCGTACTTTGATCCGAGACGACCCACCGCCCTGCAGACCGACGCCTCTCGGTTGCACGACCTTGGGTACGCCCTTCTCCAGCGTCACGACGAACAGTGGCAGCTGGTGCAATGCGGCTCACGATTCCTGTCGGCCACAGAATCACGATACGCCGTCATCGAGCTGGAGCTCCTTGCTGTGACCTGGGCCGTACGCAAGTGCCACCTCTTTTTGGCAGGCCTCCCGTCATTCGACGTTCTCACCGACCACACCCCGCTGGTGTCCATCCTCAACCAGAAATATCTGCCGGAGATCGACAATCCCCGGCTGCGGCGCCTCCGCATGAAGCTCCAGGCGTACAGCTTCACGACAATCTGGCAGTCCGGCAAGCATCACTGCATCCCAGATGCTTTCTCCAGAGCCCCCGTGGATGACCCCACACCAGACGACGAGGAAGCCGAAGATGACGTGACTCATCAGCTCCACAGTCTCGTCGTGTGCTCCGTGACTCAGCTGGATCCAGACGGAGCCCGGGTGTCTCCCATCGAGGGTGCCACGCTGACCCACGTCCGCGACGCCGCCAGCGCCGACGCCGAGTACGTGGCGCTGTGCGAGGCCTTGACAAACGGCTTCCCTAATCAGGTACGTGACCTGCCCGCTGCCCTGAGGCCATACTGGGGCGTGCGAGATCGCCTGGCCGTTGACGACGGCATTATGGTATGTGGCCCTCGTCTGGTCATCCACAGAAGCCTCAGAGCAGAGATTCTGCAGCTCCTGCACGACTCGCACCAAGGAGTCAGACGCACTCAGCGCCGCGCACGCCAATCTATATACTGGGCCGGCATCAACCGCGATGTTGCCGACACAGTTGGATCCTGTCAGGCAAGCCGTGAGCGGCTGCCTCGCCAGCAGCGAGAGCCACTGATGTCTGACCCCCCCCCGCCGAGCCGAGTCTTCGAGTCTGTGTCTACAGACTTCTTCAGTCACGCAGGCAAGACCTACCTGATGTATGTCGATCGACTCTCCGGGTGGCCCGCAGTTGTGCACTACGCCGGTGACGCCAACGCCCGGGCTCTGATCCGACACCTGCGGGAAATCTTCGCCGCCACCGGTGTTCCCTGCGTGCTACGTAGTGATGGTGGCCCACAGTACACTGCCCATCTCACCAGATACTTCCTACAGCGCTGGGGCGTGACGCATCACATGTCTGCACCGCACTTCCCCCAGTCCAATGGCCACGCTGAGGCGGCCGTCAAACTGGTGAAGAGACTGGTGCAGAAAGTGCCTGTAGCGGGTGACCTTGACTGTGATGCGTTCGCCCGTGGTCTGCTAGAGATTCGCAACACCCCGCAAGCGGACCACCGGTCACCGGCTCAAGTCCTCTACGGCCGTCCTCTGCGCTCAGCGGTCCCCATTCACCACCGTGCCTTCGCACCTGAGTGGCAGCAAGCCGCTGACGATTGTGACGCCCGCGCCGACTCGCTCCGACAGGCGGCCCGTGACCGCTATGACCGAGCGGCCATGCCACTGCCCAGCCTGCGCGTTGGGACCCACGTGTCCCTTCAGGATCCCTCGACCGGATTATGGGACCGGCGAGGCACTGTCGTAGGTGTAGGCCGACGGCGTGACTTTTTAGTGAAGCTCCACAGTGGCCGCATATATTGGCGCAACCGCTGCTTCCTGCGCCCATTCCGCCCGCTCGTGTCCGTGTGCACATCGCCGTATCTGTCCGCGCCGCCCAGTCAGGCCGCGCCGACCCGCCCACCGCGCCGACCCGCCCACCGCGCACTGTTCGTTTTGCGAACGAGTTGACCGACCGACGGTCACCGCCTCCACAGCCACCGACCCGTCCGGTCCCCCGTCGCAGCGGCAGGCGCTCTCACCTCCCTGCTCGCCTCCAAATCAACCCCAGCCTTCTTCTCTTACGGGTAGCATTCACGCACTCGCCGGTACGATGTACATATTGGGACGCATTGTGCTGTAGCCCGAACTGTGGCGGCAGGGTGTTAGGAGTCGGCACCAACAGCCTGCCGTCGTCGTCGACTCGGAGGGAATGTGGAGTAGTCGTTGGCATATGGTCTGGAACCTGACCGTGAACTTGGAGGGGAGGCGTTGTGCATGTGTCGTATGTGCGGAGCGCGGACCGTGGTTTATGGTTATCGCACCACGGATGCGCGACCCACTCCCGACTGTTCATCCCGACAGGGCCAGTCGCGTCAGTGCAAGGCTCGATATAACAGCGTGCATAGCCAGACCGTGTACAGTGAATAAAGAGACCGTGATCTATTGGTGCATTGCTAGCAGACAGTAAGGACTGAGCGTGCACCATCACAGCCACAAGCCCCTGTTGGAAGAAAAAGACGACCATTCACACCCACCCTCAATTTTTTTTTCAGCCAGAGGCGCACCTTCAGGTACTTTCGCAGTGGCTCCCTCCGAAGAAATGGTGCCCCTCCAGACAAATCCCCCCCCCCCCCGATGGCAATTCCTGGATCCACCACTGACCCAGGATCAGTAGCAAGACGCCGTGATGGCTGACGTGATCCCACCTATGCAGTGCTCAACCCTTTTCACCATCTTCTTCTTTTATCTTTACTCCATCCTACTATTCATGTGACTTATTGATTGTAAAGCGGTTCATATCATTATGGGGGCACTAGAAGATTCACTGCATTTGCACGCATGGATCTGTGTGTGCACAAATACAAATACAAATACGGGACGTGAGGAAGTGCTCTGCCGCAGAGCATGCCACATGGAATGGGCAACGGGAAGCGTTCAGAATGAAAGTATAGGGCGCCGATGAACTCTTAGTATAAATATCAAATCCTACTGCATCAGCGTCGTGAGATTCACGTTATGTGGAGTGGAGGAGATTGTGCTAGGTATCAAAACCGCCGTGATGCCTAAGCCCTCGACAGCATGGCAGGTATAAACCACTACAAATTGTATAAATTTGTATCTCTAACACAACTTCTTCCACAACTTCTTCCCCGTCAGCGGGCCACCGGTCCGGCCCAGCGCCGGCCGGCGCCCACGTGACCCGACCAACTCCCAGCCGGCGGGCATCCCCCGCGGCAGTGGCCGGCCGGCGTGATCCTGCCAAGGTCACCGGTCGGCCGGACGGCTCGAGCGAGCCAACCACCGCCGGCCGCACTCAACACACGTACCCACCTGAACTGCAATCGTGGCTGCTCCAGGCACCGAAAGGTGCCAACAAATATTAATTCGCACCAATGACCATATTTATCCAATGGAATTGGCATAGTCTATTATCCAAATGGGCCGAAATGAAAGCTTTCTTTAGTATTCTCACACCTATTCTCATCGCACTTCAGGAAACCTGGTCCTTACCCACCGATACATATAATTTCAATCTTTCCAATTATTCGCTGTACCGCCACGACGAGGTACGTGAAACACACCGCAGTGGCGGTACCGCACTTTACATAAACAATGATTACACACATACACAAATTACACTCAATTCACCATTACAAGCCGTAGCTTGTACATTACGTTTACATAGTATAAATATACATGTGTGTTCCATCTATATTCGACCACAAATCGACAACACAAATATTTTGACACATTTAGAAAACCTTATAGGACATTTCAAGAACCCTTTCATATTACTCCGAGACTTTAATGCACACAAGTCTGGGATCAAGCACGTACACAAGGAGATACTCGCGGCCACATCATTAAACAAATTTTAGACCGGCATAATTTAGTAATACTTAACACAGGAGAACCAACCTTTTTCCATCTTGGACATAATACAGCAACAGCCATTGATTTATATATTTGTTCCCCCACCCTGGCAAACGACTTTGATGGACCATAGAAACCGACCTCCACGACAGCGACCACTATCCCATCAAATTGACACCCACTTTTTCAACGGCGACTGACACCACACCCAGTTTTATTCCCCGCTGGAAGATTTCAAAAGCCGATTGGACAACATTTCAGGAACTTTCTTATTTGCAGTACAACCCCAACATTTCTCCTGTCGAAAACATCAACTCAATTACAAATACACTTTTCGAGGCAGCTTCCACGACAATTCCACTTACAAAACCATTCACAAAAAGAAAACCAGTACCTTGGTGGTGTCAAGAAATTTCAAAAGCCTTTGCGGTAAGAAAAAGAGCTTTTATAAATTATTTACGACATCCCGATCAATAAAATTTATACATCCGTAACCGCGAACGTGGGGGGACCCGCCGCATCATCAGCGATGCCAAGCGCCGTTCATGGGCCTTATATTTACACCAGCTGACTTTTCAAACACCTTTGAGTAAAATATGGCAATTAATCCGACGTTTGTCCGGGCGCTCCCCATTTAAATATCTACCGGCCCTCAAAATCCACCATCTCACCATTTCAGACCTACAAACCATAGTAAATACCATAGCTGATACCATAGCCCATAATAGCTCCGATGGGAATTACAGTCCTAATTTCCTACCAAACGCGCAACACAATTTTCACACCAATCTCGATCTTCCAATCCGACAATACGGAGGACTACAATGCTTCTTTTCAACTTTCCGAGCTACAGAATTCCATTTCCTCCGCCGGTAGCACTTCAGTAGGGCCTGACAAATTGCATTATTCCTTCTTTCGACATTTATCTGACCACACCAAACAATGCATCTTAGACACATTTAATTCATTATGGTCAAATAATGTCTTTCCTGAAGCATGGAAAAAAGCTATCATTATCCCTACTCCAAAACCCGGCAAAGACCATAGTAACCCCACACATTTTCGGCCCATTGCACTCACCTGTTTAGTAAAACTTTTTGAACGCATAGTTATTAAAAGACTAACATGGCACCTGGAAACAAATTCACTTCTATCTCCCTTTCAATGTGGTTTTCGGCGAGGACGCAGTACAATAGATCATCTTATTCGATTAGAGACAGACATCCGCCTAGGCTACAAAAAACATCAAAACACTGTCGCAGTATTTTTGGATATCAGCAAAGCTTACGATATGGTTTTCAAACCAGCACTCCTCTTCAAAATTCAACAACTGGACATAAAAGGACACTTAGCACATTATTTAATATGTTTCTTATCTGGTTCGCGTAAATTCAACATCAGGTGCCGGTCAGCCATTTCCGATCCACATTTTCTTCAAAACGGACTACCACAAGGAAGTTGCATATCACCAGTTTTATTTAACATCATCATTAACGACCTTTTCGCCGACATGCCTCCAAATGTATCGTATTCCCTATTCGCCGACGATAGTGCAATTTGGTGCTCGGACCAAAATTATGAAAATTGTTTGATTCGGCTTCAAAATGCTCTAAACAGGATACACCAATGGTCCATGAAGTACGGATTCAATTTTTCGGCTCCAAAATCTGCAACCATTATTTTTAGCAAATGCACTCCCTGTTCAAACCCAGAAACACAGCTTCACCTCGGGCAAAATGACATCTCCTTTGTACATTCACTTAAATTTCTTGGTGTTATTTTTGATCGAAGACTTTCAATGCATAAACACATGAAACACGTCCAGAACAAATGTTTTCACCGACTAAATTTATTTCGCTGCATTACATCCACCCCATTGGGAGCCGATCGTCACACTCTTTTACAACTATATACATCCTTAGTGCTCCCCATCATTGAATACGGCTCAGTAGTCTATGCTGGTGCCAGCCCATCCTCCTAACACATTTTAGACACCATTCAAAATAAATTTATCCGTATCGCACTCGGTGCAATGACTACTTCACCCATTATTTCTTTACAAGCAGAATCGGGAATTCCTCCACTAGCTCTCCGTAGAATGCAACAAACACTTAGGTACGCCTCAAAAATTCAATTTCACACAAACCACCCAACACACGCGTCATTACAAATTCTCCCAAATTTACATCATGGTTATTTAGGTCCAGCGAAAGGCGAACTGGTCTCACTATAGCTTCCCGAGTCAAAACATTTTCTGAACAACTTCATTTCACTATTCCACGCATTACTTCTATTTCTCCATCAGCTACACCACCGTGGCAAATAGCCGAACGACACATTCTGTATCTCACCACCACTCCAAAATCACAGCTTTGCCCAGAATATTCTAAACAAAAATTTCACAAATTTCGGGCTCGTTATCACCACGTACCCTTCGTTTATACTGACGGTTCTAAAAACGCTAACCTTACCGGCAATGCAATAGTTTCGGGAACATACAAAAAACAACATCGATTACCAGACGGAACATCAATTTTCATCGCTGAATTACATGCCATCCTCATTGCCCTCCGATATATTCGCAACCGTTTACTTTGTCACCCCATGCGCAGCATCGTCATTTGTTCGGACTCCAAATCTGTTTTACAATCTCTTTCGTTACTTTCCTTTTCACACCATTGCCATATTTCTATTTATGAAGCACTAGGAACACTTAATTCGATGGGCGTGAAGGTCCGTTTCCTGTGGGTGCCCAGTCACTGCGGCATCCCAGGAAACGAGGAAGCAGATCATCTCGCAAAAGAATCATTACAACTACCACATATCACAGAAATCCCACCACATTTTGATGACATCAAATCAACAGTACGACAGAAAATTCGATATTTTTGGAACCAAACCTGGACACAAAACACAAACCATACACAATTACGGAACATTAAGCCAGTCGTCGATATCCGGACACCATCATTTCACATCAACCGCCACGAAGAAAAAGTCCTATCGCGCACCCGCATAGGACATACTTACCTCACACATCGATTTATTTATTCTGCTTCACCTCGGCCTTCATGCCCATCATGTAACTTACATCTTATATCCCACCATTTCCCACTATCATCTTACAATCCCACACATATTACTACACTGCCCGCAATATCATAACCATAGAAAACCACTGACCGATTACTGCCACGCACACAATATCCCTTTCTCTTTGCCCTCACTGTTGGGGGATGATCACCCGGTTCTCATCAAACTTCTTTTCACTTTCCTACGACAAACCAACTTGATCCAGGAATTATGAATTGACTTTAACGATTTAATACATTGCGACTTTTCATCAATGGCGCGAAATGGTCTAAGGAGGCGAAGCGCCTAATTTAACAAAATGAAATGAAAAATCAGAATTACCATGGTAATTGGATATGGTACCATTTCACACGCAAATTCAAGAAAACCAAAACTGTGTCCCATTAGGTCACTAAAAATTCCTTCTTGGATACTGGCTTCCGTTTCAAGTTTGGATTTCGGAACAATATGCTGCATGCCGTGTGCCACTTGAGTTGCTAATCCGAAGCACATCCAGCATATTCAATGCGCACATAAACCGACGGCATACAGTGAGCAGCATCATAAATATTGGCTATACTCGCTCCGTCCTATCTCTGTTGACTTGTGCTGCTGCTGCGCATGTAAAACAGCAAAATTCACACATGAATCACATATTGGCACATTATGAAACAAAGTCGGGTTGGCGATAGCATTCATAAAGAGAACGACCATTCATCCCAACTTGAAAAAGTAATTAACTCAATGCCCTGTCGGTGCATCCGTCAGTTTTTGCTGAATTCAAACTGAGAAGATAGTTTTACAATCACATGGAAGCTGTCTCATTGAAGTGAGAAATATGTTTTCCAACTGGCAAAAAACGCTACTGGCAAAAAACGTCCATGGGCAAAAACGCCACATCAGCATACTGTTCACTAGCCAGCCCAGAAGTCAGGTTTCGTGAACATTTCTTGTTGTTTTCTTATATCAGTTGTTCTTAACATCTGCTTATATATTCTTCTGAGGTGAATGATCAAGTCCCTCCGTGAAGTCATGACAGTTTTGGACATAGTTTTTCATTAACTGACATGGAATTGTTGTATGAAGAATCGAACGGCATGAACAGAAGGATCTGGAAGATAAGCACTGATTCACTCGCTTTGCAGCATGCTGCAAAAAGTTAATCAAGAAATTTGCCTTGCATCAAACATGTCTTTCGTAGACGTAGCATTACGATTAAGAGAGGCGCCATGTTGGCCAGCCCGACAGCTGCCGGGGCAGCGGTCGTAGCTGTCCGAGGCGGCCCGACAGCTGCCGGGGCAGCGGTCGTAGCTGTCCGGGGCAGCGGTCGTAGCTGTCCGAGGTGGCCAGATTCGGTCATGGAGCTACTGGATGCTTCTTGCATATTATCTGTCGTGGTGTCCGGCTTGTTCGGCCATGTTGGGTATGCAACGAAAGTATTAGAAAAATACCTTTGACTGCATGAGATACCTTCACGAGCATGCTTCCAGAATGAAACAAACAAAAATTTCGTTCTTTTTGTCTACGAATGCAAGAACTTTGATCAAGCTCACTTTCGGTGCTGACAGGGCTGCATGCGTATTGCAGTATCCATTTATTTATTTGAAGGTGCTGGTTACATCGAAGACCGCTGCAAAAATAGACAGCTGCTATCCGACACCCAACCAATGGTACCTTGACACAGTTGCAGTGCCGGTAAGAAACTGTTGACATTAGACGAAGGGACGGAGCAATGTCGAGTATATCAGAGGCATCTCTGTACATGGCATGCATCACTCCAGTGCCGGAAGTCGACTGTGGCCGAGGACAGCCGGCGACTGCGGCCAGCCACGCCCATCGTGACTAGCGACTCCCGAGCGCCTGCTGACTGCATCTGGCCCAGCATGCACTGATGCGCGCCAGCCGGGAGCCTTGGCTGTGCCGGCGCTGCTGGTACTTCGCCCCAGCTCGAAGGCGAACAGCATGACGTGGCAGATATAGCCGGCCTGATCGGAGGGGAAAACCAGCCGGCGCGGGCCCCGGCCCGGGCTCACACCGCAGCTGTTGCGTCATTCATGCGTCATTGCGACTTCCTCCACCCGGCCATGGAACACTGCGGAAGACATTCGTCAGTGATATGCGCATGTTCGCACCGTTAAAACAATCCATAAAAATAACATGACATTAAACAAATTAACATGTGCATGATTAACATGTGCATGATAGCAAATATCACTACTGTGGCTCTTAATTTTGTGGAAGACTTCATTTTAAGCATTACTGTCACAAAATAAATAAGGTTTGCAGCCAGGTCGCATGCAGAACAAATATCCACATGCCATTCGTCTTGGTAATTGAGAATATTAACATGCACGTTGTCCGAGTCGAATTAGGTTTTTGTTGGTCTTCACAAGATACGTAAATTACCATTATACAATTGAACTATATAAATGTAACTAGCTCCCGGATGGTTTTTTAAGTTTGTGTTTTCTTTTCGTTCTAGTTTATTATAATGAAACATGGCCGTCACACGGTGGGGGAGGGGGAGACGTCCTGTCTCCAAATTTTCCGATATTTGCCAAGACGTTTAGCACATGCTACTGCGCTGCATACAAGTAGCACATGCTACTGCGCTGCATATAGTCCAATGACTCCAATGCCCTTACTTGGACATGGACCATGACGTGTGCGTGAGTAGACACACACTGGCAGGTGTTACGTCACAAGTTCGAGAGCGACACCAACATTGGAGCGCCTCTGTGCCTTGGGCGGCCCTCATCCGGCGAGAGCGACACCAACATTGGAGCGCCTCTGTGCCTTGGGCGGCCCTCATCCGGCGAGAGCGACACCAACATTGGAGCGCCTCTGTGCCTTGGGCGGCCCTCATCCGGCGCACTTTTTGGTCCGGCGTGACGATTTTTGGAGCCTCAATGCATTTTTTGGCCTCGCCTTCATATTTGGTATAACCTCTTGACCCGGACTCAATTATTCCGGGCCATGGTGCAATTGTTAAGGCCACGGTGCAATTTGTCAGGTACCCGCGTAATTTTTCCTGGGATTGGCGCCATTTTTTGTGCCTTGATACGTTTTTTTTCAAGATCACTGCGCGATTTGTTTGTGGCACAGCACGGTTTGTTCGGGACCTAGCGCGGTTGTTTGGGATCCAGCACGATTTTGTCTGAAGATCCAGCATGTTTTTTTCTCGGGACAACAGCACAATCTTTCGACATATTCGGCCAACATCGGCCCAATGGGCCGATGTGTTCGGGCAAACGCTAGATACCAGCTAGGAGATGAACAGTTTACTGAACCTGATTGCAAGGTACAGTCCCAGTCTCCGGAAGTCTCAACCCTACATCTTTTGCTGCATTGACATGCTTTTCTCACTTTCGCTGTGCTTAAACATTAACTTATGTCCAAGATTATGCAAGAACAAACTTCATTTGACCACGAGCGTTACGGACCGAAGCACACGAATATCCAAAATGGTCAATATGGAGGTCCCCTGAGCTGACGACGAGACCCAAGCCCAAGAAAGGGCCCTTGACCTGAAGAGGGCTCAAAGTTTTGAAAAAGGGTCTCTTGTCTGCCGGAAGTGGCCCTTGGTCGTAAAAGAGGGCCCCTGGTACGACGGAGGGGGCCCTGGTTGCCGAAGAGGCCCTCGGGCTATTAGAAAGGGTCTTTGGGCAGACCGATTGGCACAAGCCCTACAAGGCTCCTTGATATGATGGAGAGGCCCAAGCTATTGAAAGAGGTCCTCCGGGCCGACAGAGGAGGCCCTGGATCGCTAAGGAGAACCATAGCGAAGGACCTTGGACCATCGGAGAGGGGTCAGCACGAGAGAGCCCCTGGGCCGACGGAGGGGGACGAACCCGCATCGGGGCCACTTACGTGGTAGAGAAGGCCCCCTCTCAGGGCGTTCTCGATCCGTACGGACGAGGTCCCAAGGGCCACCGTCTGTACGGAGGGTGTACTGAGCCGTGAAAGAAGGGCACTGAGCCGATGGAGGGGGCCTGGGGCCGGACTTGCAGGGGCACAAGATCGGCTTTCGCTCATGTTAATGGAAAGGGCTCAGGGCTGACAGAGGGCCTGACGCTGATGAAGAAGCTCCCGAAATACGGAGACGGTTCGGGCGAAAACGGAGGGTTCCCGGTGCTGCGTAAATGGCCTCTAAGCATATGGAGGGCCCCCGGAATGTTAAAAAGCAGTGGAGTATCCAGTGGGTGAAGGGGCAACCGCCGCTGGGGAGTCCGATGGGGCCCCAATGTGTAGGGTCAGATTTATAGCCGAGGGATAATTAAAGCACATCTAGCAGTTTGTGTCGAAAGGGCACTTGAAACCTGAAAACGTCCTTCCAGAGGGTTGGCAAAAGACGTGAAGATGGCCCGCTCCATAGTTCGAATGCCAATGCCAGCTGGAAAGAGCAGTCCAGGATGGAACGGGCACCTAACAGCTGATGAATAAACAGGGCATTGAGGGCCCTCAGGCATCAACAGGGCGCCTGAGGGCCAGGGTTGGCTGGGATGTTTTTGGGGTCTGAAAGGATTCCTGAGGGATGAACAGGACCCCTAAGAGTTGAAGAGGTTTAGTGACAGCCCATCTGAGCGCTGAAATTCCCCCAAGATGAGAGTTAGACAGGGCTAATGAACTGTGACGGGCCCCTAAAAGCAGGGGAAGGTCCTAAGGAATGAAGAGAGTCTCTGAGAGCTTGGTTGAGAGCCACAAATAATCCCTGTGAGCTTGCTATTACTACGAGGGATATTGAGGGCAATCCACAGAGCATAGAATGTGCTTGAAGCAAAAAAAAGCTGTCGACAAATGGGAAGGGCCCCTAGCAGCTTCAGAGGGTCCTTGATGGCTAACATAGCCCCTTGGGAGCTAGGGAGGGTCCATGATGTTAGCGATGGCTGTGAGGATGGCCATTGAGGGCCTGTCTCAGATCTCGAAATCCCTCGAAGCTAGACAGACTATCAAGGATTAGGAAGGGCCCCTAACAACTGGAGAGGGTTCCTGACGATTAAAATTGGCCATTGAGCGCTAGAAGGAACTGGACTGGACAGGGGTGCCCAAGAAGCATAGAAGGGACATCGACGAGAAGAACCGGGCTCCCTGAGATCCATAGGTATCCCCCAATGGTTCTGAGGAATACTAAGGGCCGGTTTCAGAGCTATAGTGTTCTCAAAATCCCACAGTTGGTGTATATTAACACCTGACACAGCTTTTTCTTACATCGCTTCCGATATTTTTTTCGGCATCCTTATACCAAGCTACTTGTCACGTGTTCAAGCGACAAAATCTCTATTATACTGTTTGAGTAAAAAGTTTGTTTGTTTGTCTGTTTGTTGTCTGTCGTCTTTTGTCCTTCTGTGGATTGCCATCGTGTGTAGGTCAAACTATGGGTCGGACGTATTGAAATTTTTACAGCAAAAATACAATCAACGTATGATGTGCTGTACCGAGTTTCATTGTCGTGGAGTGTGTGTCGGGCACGTGGCACGTGCTCAAAGTTGACACGACCCCATCATTGGTTTAACATGTGATTTGGGAAATTGCATGCGGCGGACGAGACGTGCGCATATTGGCGCCTGACACGGCTCACAACACAGGTAGCGAAATATGGCTGACATCACGTGAAAGCCCCAAATGTTGACTATCTACTGGATAAAATTTCGTCACGATCGGGTTAACGTGCTGCGCGTGAGTGTCACGGGGGTCCTGAGAGGACGGGTCGTCGGCCGTCCATAGAAATAGCACGTAAAACGGGGATTTTTATCACCAATTTTAGCGCTCCAGATCGACCCGATTCAGAGCGCCATATTTCGACAATCGACCAATGGACCGATCGACACCAAATCAACACCTTGATATTGCCACAATTTCCAACATCGCCATGACAACCGTTTACGCGTCACTCTTCACGCGCACGCGAGGGGATGTGAAAAGCGGAAGTGACGTTTTTCAGCGTTTTTCACGATTGGGTCTGGTTCTCGGAAACGGCTCAACTTGGCGACCTGCCGTCACGTTCACCACCTGGGCCGATGTACCGGCTACCCTTTTCCCCTGCTGGTGTGGCACAGTCGCAGTTCAGCCTCAGGTGTTCGTCCCCTGCTGGTGTGGCACAGTCGCAGTTCAACATCGGGTGTCTGTCCCGTGTTGGTGCACTTACAGTAAGTCTAAGGCCCATCACGCCCCTTGTCCAGTTCCCAGCGTCATAGGCTTTGGTGTTTGAAAAGTATTGAGACGGAACAATACATGAAAGCAATGGACGAGCCCAAATGGATTGGGGGCATGCCACATAGCGTCACATTTTAAAAGTTGAAATTATGGAGCGGGGTACAACCAACATTGGGGAGGGGACAAGTGCACTCCCAAAAGCACATACATATACACCCTACACCCCTGCCCAGCATCTAATCTACACCCTACACCCCTGCCCAGCATCTAATCCCCGGGCCGGAATGGCTCACAATATTGACTATGCTTACGTAGTCAATGCAACATGAGCCCTAAATACTCATGTTCCCTGATGGTTCGGAGTTCAGGTGATTCAAAAGTAGACCCAGATAATCATTCATGTACAACTTTGGCTGTGATTGGCGAAACTGCACGGCCTACCCACTGCCTGGATAATCTGATTTATAGTCTGTTTTGGCACCCATGGTATTTTCTTGTTCGTAGAAACCACGCTTCTGATCCCAGTCATGTCTTCTGATCCCAATTCCAGTCATGCGTAGCGACTTATCATTTTCACCTGAGACCAATATTAGTACATCTATGGCAGTTCTCCGAAATATTCCTAGTCGTCTTAATCATAGCATTTCAAAGGGACATCCCAAATCAAAACACCGCGGCCTTCCATGAATATTCCAAACAGTGTACTATCATGCCATGTATTTCCGCATTGCAGAGCAAGATGAAGATGTGCAAATGTTGCAAATGCAATATCTTATACTAGTGATCGGGTTAACATTGACTGTCACCTGATCGCTTAACTTATGTTTACTCTCTAACCTGCTATGAAATTCAAATATAAACACTTATTTGCAAACATACCTCGTACATATGAAATGCATGCACATGCCCACATGTTGGCTATCCGTGTTTTTTTTTCGGTAGCATTCTAAAACTACCTGGGTAAAGCATCTATTTTGCATCACTAAAAGACATTCAATTGTAATGAAATCATCTGAGAATGCTAGCTAACGCTTAGCACATACATAGCATGAATACATTCGCGGACCGCATGGGCTTGCCAGCATGTCTTTCTTTGTTTTGAGCTTGATCTTGTGATGACAACAAGTTACACGGTATACGTGAGGACGACTGCCAATTCAAAAATGATGTTAGTCATTCAATATATATATATATATATATATATATATATATATATATATATATATATATATATATATATATATATATATATATATAAATATATATATATATATGTATATATATATATATATATATATATATATATATATATATATATATATATGTATACATATATATATCTATATATATATAAGGTTCATAATATAATGCCACCATCATATGGGAAGTATGGGATGTTCACGAAAACAACAGCAAAGGAGTCTACAAAATGAAACTCGATTTCCCAAATTAATGTAAATATGACGGATAGAACTCGACAAGTCTTTCTTTGTCTTTCGGGCCACATAAAACAGCCCGTGGTTGCGGCAGAAATTGGAGTTATGCACTTTGAGGCACCATCCTTGGTCCGTGTCGAATGACGTAATGCACGGGATGTTGGAATGTGTTGCTATGAATATCAGACTCATCACACGCACTTCCAATTAGACAAGCACCTGAGCTGGCTTCATAGGAAACCTGCAGATCTCGTCTGCAGGATGACCTTGTCTTTTGTCAGTTCCAAATGGTAGCATCAACAACAAACGTCACATGTACTAGCGGCCATCTAAGCACATTGCACTGGTGTCGTCTGTCAATGAACGCGTGAGCTGAGCTCCACTGGCCGTGTGCGGTCAGTGGAGCTAGCTGGCTCCTAGTAGCGCCTCCGACGGCTGTCTGGCCACACCGCACTCCACTGGCCGTGTGCGGTCAGTGGAGCTAGCTGGCCCCTAGTAGCGCCTCCGACGGCTGTCTGGCCACACCGCACTCCACTGGCCGTGTGCGGTCAGTGGAGCTAGCTGGCCCCTTGTAGCGCCTCCGACGGCTGTCTGGCCACACTGCACTCCACTGGCCGTGTGCGGTCAGTGGAGCTAGCTGGCCCCCTGTAGCGCCTCCGACGGCTGTCTGGCCACACCGCACTCCACTGGCCGTGTGCGGTCAGTGGAGCTAGCTGGCCCCTTGTAGCGCCTCCGACGGCTGTCTGGCCACACCGCACTCCACTGGCCGTGTGCGGTCAGTGGAGCTAGCTGGCCTCTAGTAGCGCCTCCGACGGCTGTCTGGCCACACCGCACTCCACTGGCCGTGTGCGGTCAGTGGAGCTAGCTGGCCCCTAGTAGCGCCTCCGACGGCTGTCTGGCCACACCGCACTCGCTGCGGTCGCGGTCGCCCTGATGGCCGCTGCATGTGTGAAGCTTCCAGCTGGCGACAGCTGGGAGCGACGTCTCGCCGCTACTGGCACCGTCCAGACGTCACCCGCACGTCGTCCAGCGCGATCACAGTCGCCTGGCCGAACGCGAAGCTGGGCACAGTCGCCGAGAAGCGAAGCCGCGCCTGGCCAGCGACGCGGCGCAGCTGGACGCGTTGACGCCGCAGCTGGCCGCGCGCGTTCTGCCGCACCACGGCACGCACGGGCCGGCCGCCGGCCGTCGGCTCCAGCGAGACCACCAGCTGGACCGGGCTGCTGCCGCGCAGCTCGTACTTCATGTAGGCGAACGCGACGCAAACGTCACCGGAGCTGGGCGGCATGACGACACCCTGGAAGGTGAGTTTCGTGCGGCGGCCAAAGGTGACGGCTGTGCCCAGGATCCGACCTGCGGCAGAGAGGTGTTTTAGTAAGTGCATCACGTGACAGATGTATACTAAGAGTTAGGTGTGTGCGTGAGTGTATGTGTGCGTGCGTGCGTGCATGTGCGTATATATATATATATGTGTGTGTGTGTGTGTGTGTGTGCGCGCTAAGTGTCAGGAGTTAAGTGCGAGGCCTGTATATCAGGTCTTATGCTCGCGCCTTGGGTGTCAGTTGTCCTGTGGAGGATTTGCCATCGTCATCATCATCATCAGCATTTATTTCAGATCCTCCATGGATCTGGAGCTGGGCACAGTCCCAGCACATTTGAAATCATCCCCTGAACCCAAGCACACTTGGAAAGCCTATTTTTGCGCATCTGGATATCAATTGGTTCGCATCAATCGCACCAATAACCAGCTCGCTCAGCCTCATTGTGAAAGTGTGAACACTCGGTGCCACCTGGCAGATGCAAGGTCTGCCCAGCAGGAAAGATCTGCCTTCTTCAGACATTAAGCTGAAGGGCCCAGACCCCTGCACTTTT
>JAOTOM010001310.1:0-64578 GCA_034440615.1 Ashinkailepas kermadecensis
TGAAACCGTAGTCACTGACGGATGTTGCCGTGGTGGAGATGCCAACTGCGGCGCACCTGTGAGATAGCAATGTCCTTGAAGCAAAAGCTGGGTCGGCCCTGTAACTATGTCCCCCCGCTCGCCCCGGGGCAGAACCAGTGTGAGTAAAATGGGCATGACATGTGTGGGCTGCGTAGGTATGGCTGGCGAGGGCTAGCTGAGGCACTCCGTCATCGGACCTTGCATCATCGAAACCGTCCAATGTTAAGTGAAGGCGAAACTGAGCAGGCGACTTTCGCTTCGCTATCACAATGCGTGAGAAGGTGACGTCACTCCGACCTCTATATCTGAATACTGTTCCGGAAAAAGCTCGACTACGTTCTTTTTTGTCTGAAGTGTCCATGGCAGTCTAGGGTTGAACAGGTACAGGTCATCCGAGGGCAAACTCTACGGTGAAATGAATGGATCATTTTGTCCGGAACAGGGTCCCTAGAACGTTGTCATCACAACTTTGTTATCGCGTATTATTATATCCTGAATCACAAATTACATCCCCAGCGCCTTTTCATTGCATTTCCATCTGTCTTGCAATTTGCAATCGCTGTCTTTTCTAGAGGCCGCGGAATTAGTCATCATTGGCTCTGCGATTTCGCGTGCCAGTCGGTAGACGAGAAGCACCGGTGTGGAGTATGAGTTCCGGCGGTGACAGCGGATGTCGGTACCCGGTGCCGTGCCAGTCGGTAGTGGAGAAGCACCGGTGTGGAGTATGAGTTCCGGCGGTGACAGCGGAATATCGGTACCCGGTGCCGTGCCAGTCGGTAGAGGAGGGCACCAGTGGGGAGTATGAGTCCCGGTGGTGGCAGTGGAAGTCGGTACCCGGTGCCGTGCCAGTCGGTAGAGGAGGGCACCAGTGGGGAGTATGAGTCCCGGTGGTAGCAGCGGAAGCTAGTGCCGTGTGCCCTGTGGATCCACGCCTGCATGGTCACATCAGTCGAACCGCTCTGTAGTCAAAGTAACAGAGAGAAAAGGGATATCTGAAGCACAGTTGCATACAAACAGGCTCTATTGTAAGACGTATAGAGAGTTATGCTGGGAATAACTTATTTCATACGACGGATGAAAATAGCCTCAAACACGAGATAAAACCGACATAGCTGTATGATACTCGAAACCGTATTTGTTGAGATCCGTGATTATGAATATCGTCAAATTTGGCTCCATGGATTTCCCATCATATGGGGCCAGCATAAACCCAGAACCTTTCTGATGGGGTGCGTGCTCAGGTAATGTCCAACCTTTCGCCCAAAGTTTGTTTTTCGGACACTTCTTCACTGCCGCAAAACAAAATGTTACTGCAATTTGCTGCAAATTCGCTGTATTTTGATGATTACTTCATCAGCTTAATGTATACACTATTCTATGATCTAATTTACGGACTAACTTCGGCCTAACGTGTCCAGATGATTTTAAGGCAGGCACATGTAGCACCCATAATCGTATGGCTATGTGGTACTGGTACCACACATTCCCTGGTGGCGCCACTTATGAATACCGACCTTACCGTTCATGAATGCCTCGCACGGGTATCTTCCACACCTATGTGCATTAATATTTTAAACAATGCTCGAGGAGTGGCGTCAAACCCCTCGACCTTCCGACCTATTTCATACCAGAATAGGTGAGAAGATGGCGCACTGGATCACCATGATGCAGTACACAAATACTATCACGCCCAATTAGGGCAGAACGCGTTGATCGAAGTTCCCATGCAATTCCAAATAAGAATTGCGTTGGCCTGCAGACGCCGATTGTGGTTCATTTTTATTCTCCTGACTACATTTCGCCGTACAGGCACGTATGCTTCCATCACTCGGAAAGATGTACGATGTTTGTGCTTCATATGAGATCACTAAAAAGTCCTGTTTCTCGCACTAGTCATTTCTCCTCTTGGCGAAGTTTGGGCATGGAAGCTTGTGTGCCAATTTTACTTTACAAACTTCCAAATTAATATCTTCCTGCACTTGACCTAGCTTGATCTTAGACTTCAATGCACTTGAATTGATAACTGCATGTGCCCAACACCTCTCCCAACACATGAGTCTTTACAAGGTTTTGAACATGGCTTTTAGGCGACAATTCCGACTGATGCTAAACATGCCCATGCAAATTTTAAAACGGCCAAACCGCCAAGTTCGCTGCGCCAAGGAGTGCCAAATTTCCGCTGTTGTTTGACTGGAGTAAGGCCATTACTGGAGCAGAGTTGGACATGGAGTCTGCAACAGATTCCGTGGCAGATTTGTTGTCCATTCTTGCATGCATTGTCTAAATGCATTGTCCATGTATTTAAGCAGTAAAAAGAACTTAGCTCCGAAGTTAATAATACGGGCACATCGGGTTGGAGCTAAGTTTCTTTAATTGCTTGGACAACTGTCTGTTACAGACACCGTGCTTCTACCTGATGGCTTTGCTCCAGTCGACTGGAATAGGCATTGCCTCTGATCACACAACGGCGAAAATTCAACACTTATTTTCGCAGCCATCTGGCTGTTTGGGCGTTGTGGAATTGATCATGGAGATATTTAGCCCCAGCCGATAATTCCAAACTTACGAAATCGACGAAACCTGTATATTCGAACTGACCCGTGACGCAACAGATGAAGCCTGGGCCCATGCCTTGCATCATCGAAGCCGTCCAATGCTATGAGGAAATGCACGCGGTGGGTGTGCTATGTGCGAGGGCGAAGCCCGAGGGAGTTTGCATCCAAATATTTACGAAATTGTTCGTACGACTAACCGCCCCGACACGAGCAACCCGACCCGGCTCAGCCCTGCTCGGCCTGACCGGCATAGCCTATGTACATCAATAACATTTTTTCGCAAAGTTTCGAATATATTTTTACTTAGATTTAGATGCACATCTTTGGTTCGGATTCACGCCAACTTGATCACGTTATGTTCCGTGAAGCACTCGTCCTTGTTGAAAGTGATGGTTTGTGGCGGTACTAAGCATGTCATACAGCGGCAGCTCGCCACCGCTGTAGGTGACACGGCATTTGTGTACACAATATATATATATATATATATATATATATATATATATATATATATATATATATATATATATGTATATATATATATATATATATATATATATATATATATATATATATATATATATATATATATATATATATATATATATATATATGTGTGTGTGTGTGTATGTGTGTGTGCGTGTGTGTGTATGTGTGTCTTGGATATACATATATATGCATATATATGTTGGACACGAGGTAGCCAGTCAGGAGTGCAGTCAGGATTTTCTGAAGGGAGCCCGACCGAAGAAGGTTATCTGACTCAAACCGCTAGAGGCGCGGGGGAAAACTCCTGCTAGGTGTGGTGTGAGTCCCACAATGTCCTGCTTTTTCTAGCATACTTCGGCTAAGAGGAGGGGCACCCTCTGTAGCGAGTAATTAGACCATAAGGTATCCAGTGACTAGATCACAAGACAGCTAGTGACCAGGCCAGAGGGAAAAGATAATAATGGTGTAAATAGCAATTAGACAGAAACAATAGGTATGTCACGAAGTAACCAAAAACCAGGTCACGGGGTAACTAATGACCAATTCATAAAGAGCCAACAACCAGATCACAAAGCAATCAAGAACCAGGTCCAAAGCTAACCTGGGCAGGTCATGAGGTAATCAATTACCGGGTATCAGGGAGTCGATAGCCGGTCCATGGATGGCTACTAACCAGGTTAGAAGGCAGCTGGTAGCCATGGTGATCTGTTCCGAGCATATACTTCTTCACACTGGAAATGTGCCATGGAGGGTCATGCTGATTATCAATTGATATCATTCATTAGGAAATATAATATGGTGCTTCATAGCTAAACTGTGATAAACCTGTAAAACGGCAGCTCTCAACTTTTGGTTCTTTCCTTCCACTGGTGATGGATATCTTAATTTCTCACCCCATACAAAAGCGTTCAGCACACAACACCTTAGCATTGCTTGGTCTTCCAAATCTCTACTCCTCGAAGGTCTATCCTTAGGAAAATTTCCCCGCCGGTTAATAAACAGTGACATCAAAACAACGCATCTATTCCCCAGCTTACAGTATCAAAATTCCCTCTGACCACCGGTCGTGAAGAGGTTGATCATCCACCCTGGTTGTTGTCTTCTGGCGATCACAGGAGAACGGCGCACGTCAGACCGCCGCTGGCTGACGTGGCTCATGACACATTCCTTGCCGGCCTTATCGCGTAGCAAATTTGAAGATGTCGTGTCAGATCACTGCCCTGTGACGTCATCAGTGGGAACATGTCCGGCCGTTGTTCGCCAAAATCGCGAATTATCGGTGACTCGCAAAACATATTTCTTCCAATTATATCACTATTGCCCCCAAAACACCAGTGACGGGTGTGGTAGGAAGAGGACTCAACTAAGCTAACCTGTACACATAGGTCGCTGACCTTTCCTAGATGACCCCATGTCACTGACCTATGCTGACCTCGATGGCTATTTTCGGATTGGTAGTCACTCCGGGTTAATTTGGACGCTAAGGTTAAGAATTGGTGTCTAAAAATGGTCACCTGGATATTATACAATAGTGCTTTCGGGCACTGTTCCAGAAATATCTAAAATATTTCAACATTTGACCTGGTCCCCTTGCCTATATGTGGAAATGCAACAAGCTTTGCATTGTTAGCATCCCAAGATACTGCGAAACACAATTTGGATTCAGTACGATACGAAGAGAGTGAACCAGCAGTCTACGACGACGGCGCAAGAACGAATCCGAACAAGCACGCCACTATTTATCATTGCTTGTGTTTATTGTATAATTTACGTGGACGAACATCACCACATTGCCCTTGATTTATCAGTACTCTTCCATTCCTAGACATTTATCCTTGCTGAAGTCTATTGAGTCGGCGCCGACTGGCTGCAGTGCTCTAGACTGCATCCTCCCTATCCCTACGTCCTTTGCCATTTGGCCCACTGATTTCTTCACTTTCATCCTGTGCAATAACAACCACCAGCTGCGTGGATACACTATGACGAGTAACGGGTCTGATATATGTCGGGTGATCACGCGGTATATGGCGGGTGGCCGGGCCGGTACTTAGCGGGTGACGGGTCCGGTATACGGCGAGTGACAGGTCCGGTATCTGGCAGGTGGCCGGGCCGGTATTCAGCGGGTGGCGGGTCCGGTATACGGCGAGTGACAGGTCCGGTATCTGGCAGGTGGCCGGGCCGGTATTCAGCGGGTGGCGGGTCAGGTATACGGCGAGTGACAGGTCCGGTATCTGGCAGGTGGCCGGGCCGGTATATGGAGGGTGGCGGGTCTGGTATCCTGCGAGTGACAGGTATGGTATCTGCAGGTGGCCGGGCCGGTATTTAGCGATGGCGGGTCTGGTATACGGTGGGTGGCCAAGCCGGTATTTAGCGCGTGACCTGTCCGGTATATGGAGGGTGGCGGGTCTGGTATATGGCGGGTGGCGGTTCCGGTATGTGGCGTGTCTGGTCAGATTCATGGCGGGTGGCCGTGCCGGTATGTTTCGGGTAGTAGGGCCGGTATTTAGGAGTGACTGATCCGGTATATGGCGAGTGACGTGTCGGATTTTGTATATGTTACGTGGGTGCTGTGGTTGTTTTGCGCGCACTTGACGGTGCTTAATATGACTGGGTTTGTCATTTGGTTGTGAATGTGAGCACCCGGCGGCTCTGCTGGATCCCAGATCGGTGGTTGCCACTAAATTAGTCACGTGGCTATATGTGTGTGAACACCCAGCAGCCCTGTTGGTTCTCAGGTCGGTGGCCGCCACTGGATTAGTCATGTGGCTGTGTATGTGAGCACCCAGCAGCCCTGTTGGTTCTCAGGTCGGTGGCCGCCACTGGATTAGTCATGTGGCTGTGTGTGTGAGCACCCAGCAGCCCTGTTGGTTATCAGGTCGGTGGCCGCCACTGGATTAGTCATGTGGCTGTGTATGTGAACACCCAGCAGCCCTGTTGGTTCTCAGGTCGGTGGCCGTCACTGGATTAGTCATGTGGCTGTGTGTGTGAGCACCCAGCAGCCCTGTTGGTTCTCAGGTCGGTGGCCGCCACTCGATTAGTCATGTGGCTGTGTGTGTGAACACCCAGCAGCCCTGTTGGTTCTCAGGTCGGTGGCCGCCACTGGATTAGTCATGTGGCTGTGTATGTGAGCACCCAGCAGCCCTGTTGGTTCTCAGGTCGGTGGCCGCCACTGGATTAGTCATGTGGCTGTGTATGTGAGCACCCAGCAGCCCTGTTGGTTATCAGGTCGGTGGCCGCCACTGGATTAGTCATGTGGCTGTGTGTGAACACCCAGCAGCCCTGTTGGTTCTCAGGTCGGTGGCCACCACTGGATTAGTCATGTGGCTGTGTATGTGAGCACCCGGCGGCCCTGTTGGCTCCCAGGTTGGTGGACGCCGTTGAAGTTCCGCTTGATCTGCGACGATACCCGCCATTGTGAGCTTCTCCACCGACTACAACCATCAAGCGGATCCTCGCTACCACCGATGCAGACAAATCTGAATCTGGGGGAGGGTACATATTTTTTTTTAATGATTCGGAAAACCTAGTGCAGGGTCGGTTTATTCCGCAAATTATTTCCAACGAAGGATCCAGAATCGCCTACCCCCACCTAAGCATCCGACAATTTCCACTACGTCAACCAACCCGAGAATGGGTCAACCACAGGGAGGATGCATATACTGCCTGCTGGGTTCCGAACCTACCGCTCAGTCTGTGTGCTTCACCTGCCCAAATCATATGATAGCAATCAGGCCAGATTATTTCCGGCTAAAAAGTTATCCGTCTGCATTAATCTGGGCATCCTTGCTTTAATTAATTCAGTAAGTGCTGGCTGTGTGGATGTTGCGCCATTTTCCCACCGTCCGAGCGGCTATGGTGCACTGGTGTTGGACATGCGCTACTGAACCTGAACAATGGAAGGAGAACAAGCACAGATGATAACGAACCGTGTTCATTGCAGGCTTAACATGTGCGGCTCCCGCCACCGACCTCACTGCTGCCCCGGCTGGACTGAGAAACCTGGCACCGACCTCTGCATTCAACGTGAGTGTTTCGGGAAATGGAAGAACACCCCCTGATCTTCCCCCCCCCACCCGCTGACGATCTCTGATGTGCAGTCTCACCGCCGTGTCTGGCACATCAGATCCCGCCGGACCATCTCCCCGCGTGAGATCCCGCCGGACTATCTCCACACGTGAGATCCCGCCGGACTATATCCCCACGTGAGATCCCGCCGGACTATCTCCCCACGTGAGATCCCGCTGAACTATCTCCCCACGTGAGATCCCGCCGGACTATATCCCCACGTGAGATCCCGCCGGACTATCTCCCCACGTGAGATCCCGCCGGACTATATCCCCACGTGAGATCCCGCCGGACTATCTCCCCACGTGAGATCCCGCCGGACTATATCCCCACGTAAAATCCCGCCGGACTATCTCCCCACGTGAGATCCCGCCGGACTATATCCCCACGTGAGATCCCGCCGGACTATCTCCACACGTGAGATCCCGCCGGACTATATCCCCACGTAAAATCCCGCCGGACTATCTCCCCACGTGAGATCCCGCTGAACTATCGCCCCACGTGAGATCCCGCCGGACTATCTATTCACATCAGATCCCGCTGAACTATCTTCCCACGTGAGATCCTGCCGGACTATCTCCCCACGTGAGCTGGCGTCGGATGGCCTCCGACGTGAGATGTCGATTGTCTCCCCACGTGGCATCCACTTCGTCGCCCTTCCACGATGCCCTGAAACTCACGCCTTTTCTGTCCCCGAGGTCAGGTTCAGACGAGGTGTTGTCCTGTCAGGACCACCCGACGTTTACCTATATGTACTGTTGTCAGTGATATTGAGGCTGGGCCAGACTCATTTGAGTGAAAAGTCCATAGCTGAACAATAGGGATGTCATCGCTCCCGAATACCGTGCAGTTCGACTTCACTGTATCTACCGCAAATCAATGGGCGTGGCTCAAGCGATTCCGTGGCGAGAACTGGTATGCTTTGGAAGTTTCGGCCGCCCAACATGGCTGGATATAATGTTGCGCGTGCCATATGCACTCCGATGTTGTACACGGGTCTGACCGCCCAACACGGCTGGATATGATGTTGCGCGTGCCATATGCACTCCGATGTTGTACACGGGTCTGACCGCCCAACACGGCTGGATATGATGTTGCGCGTGCCATATACACTCCGATGTTGTCCACGGGTCTTGACCGCCCAACACGGCTGGCTGTGATGTTGCACGTGCCACATAGCACATACACTCCGGTGTTGTCCACGGGGTTTGACCGCCCAACACGGCTGGCTGTGATGTTGCACGTGCCACATAGCACGTACACTCCGATGTTGTCCACGGGCAGGACGCGCCGGTCACGCTCAAAGAGCACCGGACACGTACAGGCCGGCCCAGTCTTGGCGTCTGAATAGCCACATAATGCCCGACACATTAATCTCGGTCTGCAGGGCTGCCCAGTCGAGTCCGGATGAACCGGCGCACTTTGTGCAGGTCATCACCGCGTGTACCAGTCACATCGCGAGGACACAGCGGTGATACACAGCGAGGATACAGAGCGAGGACGCAGCGGTGATACACAGCGAGGATACAGAGCGAGGACACAGCGGTGATACACAGCGAGGATACAGAGCGAGGACACAGCGGTGATACACAGCGAGGATACAGAGCGAGGACACAGCGGTGATACACAGCGAGGACACAGCGGTGATACACAGCGAGGATACAGAGCGAGGACACAGCGGTGATACACAGCGAGGATACAGAGCGAGGACGCAGCGGTGATACACAGCGAGGATACAGAGCGAGGACACAGCGGTGATACACAGCGAGGACACAGCGGTGATACACAGCGAGGATACAGAGCGAGGGCGCAGCGGTGATACACAGCGAGGATACAGAGCGAGGACACAGCGGTGATACACAGCGAGGATACAGAGCGAGGACACAGCGGTGATACACAGCGAGGATACAGAGCGAGGACACAGCGGTGATACACAGCGAGGATACAGAGCGAGGACACAGCGGTGATACACAGCGAGGATACAGAGCGAGGACGCAGCGGTGATACACAGCGAGGGCACAGAGCGAGGACACAGCGGTGATACAGCGGTGATACACAGCGAGGATACAGAGCGAGGACACAGCGGTGATACACAGCGAGGATACAGAGCGAGGACACAGCGGTGATACACAGCGAGGATACAGAGCGAGGACACAGCGGTGATACATGACGAGGATACAGAGCGAGGACACAGCGGATGTGCAGATCGAGGACACAGCGGTGATACACAGCGAGGGCACAGGGCGAGGACACAGCGGTGATACACAGCGAGGACATAGCGGTGATACACAGTGAGGATGCAGAGCGAGGACACAGCGGTGATACATGACGAGGATACAGAGCGAGGACACAGCGGATGTGCAGATCGAGGACACAGCGGTGATACACAGCGAGGGCACAGAGCGAGGACACAGCGGTGATACACAGTGAGGATACAGGGCGAGGACACAGCGGTGATACACAGCGAGGATACAGAGCGAGGACACAGCGGTGATACATGACGAGGATACAGAGCGAGGACACAGCGGATGTGCAGATCGAGGACACAGCGGTGATACACAGCGAGGGCACAGAGCGAGGACACAGCGGTGATACACAGCGAGGACACAGAGCGAGGACACAGCGGTGATACACAGCGAGGGCACAGAGCGAGGACACAGCGGTGATACACAGCGAGGGCACAGAGCGAGGACACAGCGGTTGTGAATATCGAGGGTACGGAGCGAGGACACGGCGAGGATAGACCACGAGGATACAGAGCGAGGCCGGAGTCAAATTCATTACTTACTTTTAAGGCACACCTGAAGCAAGAAGTCACCCAACAGCTGTTGCACAAACACTAGGTCAAGTTCTACTTCAATGCTTGTAGCGTTGAAAATAAAATGATGCTACTTGGACCACAATATGTGTGCTGGTGCCTAATATGGCACTCATGTATCAAGCTTTAATTGGTTCTGCCGAAATACCAGAGTCAATCAAGCTCATTGTTGACATCTGTGCGCATATTGTCAACTTGAGTGCAAAAACAAATATGTTAGGCGCATCTAATTCATAAAACAAAGACGACATAATATGGTATAATATACCGTATAGTTGAGCATAGCAACAGAGCATAGTATGCGCCAGTCGGCGCATATTAGTGGCCGCACCTTGTGCTGGTGTCGATAAGACTCAGCAACATGTGCTGGTGTCGATAAACTCAGTGACGTGTCGTGCTGGTGTCGATAAACTCAGTGACGTATCGTGCTGGTGTCGATAAACTCAGTGACGTATTGTGCTGGTGTCGATAAACTCAGTGACGTATTGTGCTGGTGTCGATAAACTCAGTGACGTGTCGTGATGGTGTCGATAAACTCAGTGACATGTTGTGCTGGTGTCGATAAACTCAGTGACGTGTCGTGCTGGTGTCGATAAACTCAGTGACGTATTGTGCTGGTGTCGATAAACTCAGTGACGTATTGTGATGGTGTCGATAAGACTCAGCGACGTGTTGAGAGTTTCCAGCGGTGAGTTGACAACACTAATTTCCTCGTATGTCAGCCAAATTGGCAACCCTGACGCTGTCACTATCGCCACCGAAGCTGCGTGCGATGGATGAAGTCAGGCCGGCACGCCACACCTGGCGGCAGGTGATGTCGTCCTTGATCAACACGCTCGAAGGCGGCAGCGCCATGTCGGCGACCACTGCTGTGGGACTATTCGTCACGTGATGTGCCGATTTACGGCAAACGCGATGTGTAAGCATAGGTCCGCCTGACCCACATGATCTGCAAATGAGGGAATATTGTTCATGAGCCATGACCGTCATATCAAACGATCAGAGTAGAAACACTTTTTTAAGACTACCACGGTCTTAAAAAAAAGTTTCGGACCAGCACTACACAGTATGTGATCAGGTCTGGTACCGTACGGACCAGCACTACACAGTATGTGGTCAGGTCTGATACCGTTCGGACCAGCACTACACAGTATGTGGTCAGGTCTGGTACCATTCGGACCAGCACTACACAGTATGTGGTCAGGTCTGATACCGTTCGGACCAGCACTACACAGTATGTGGTCAGGTCTGATACCGTTCGGACCAGCACTACACAGTATGTGGTCAGGTCTGGTACCGTTCGGACCAGCACTAAACAGTCTGTGGTCAGGTCTGATACCGATCGGACCTGCACTACACAGTATGTGGTCAGGTCTGATACCGTTCGGACCAGCACTACACAGTATGTGGTCAGGTCCGAGAGTACCGCCACATAGTACAAGATATAATAAACATTTAGCATCGGTATCCAGAACAAGTCGCCACAATGGACTTTGTGGCTCATTAAGACACTATTATTTTTGGAGCGCCAGTTAATACATCACAAACACCAGCTGCTGTGTGCTCGCATGACAAGGCATTAACAAAGACCAGCCTCCCAAGTCATTCTCCACGTTCCCGCGGCTGTGTGTGGGGTGGAAGCTGGAGCGCAGTCCCCGGGTGAAGGCATGCGCTGAAGCTCCAGAGGACGTTGATCGCTTTCCAGACGGCTGGTGTCTCCTCTGTTGTCCCATGTGTTATCGGCTCCAGACGGCTGGTGTCTCCCCTGTTGTCCCATGTGTTATCGGCTCCAGACGGCTGGTGTCTCCCCTGTTGTCCCATGTGTTATCGGCTCCAGACCGATGGTGTCTCCCCCTGTTGTCCCATGTGTTATCGGCTCCAGACGGCTGGTGTCTCCCCTGTTGTCCCATGTGTTATCGGCTCCAGACGGCTGGTGTCTCCCCTGTTGTACCATGTGTTATCGGCTCCAGACGGCTGGTGTCTCCCCTGTTGTACCATGTGTTATCGGCTCCAGACGGCTGGTGTCTCCCCTGTTGTCCCATGTGTTATCGGCTCCAGACGGCTGGTGTCTCCCCTGTTGTCCCATGTGTTATCGGCTCCAGACCGATGGTGTCTCCCCTGTTGTCCCATGTGTTATCGGCTCCAGACCGATGGTGTCTCCCCTGTTTTCCCATTGTTATCGGCTCCAGACGGCTGGTGTCTCCCCTGTTGTCCCATGTGTTATCGGCTCCAGACGGCTGGTGTCTCCCCTGTTGTCCCATGTGTTATCGGCTCCAGACGGCTGGTGTCTCCCCTGTTGTCCCATGTGTTATCGGCTCCAGACGGCTGGTGTCTCCCCTGTTGTCCCATGTGTTATCGGCTCCAGACGGCTGGTGTCTCCCCTGTTGTCCCATGTGTTATCGGCTCCAGACGGCTGGTGTCTCCCCTGTTGTCCCATGTGTTATCGGCTCCAGACGGCTGGTGTCTCCCCTGTTGTCCCATGTGTTATCGGCTCCAGACGGCTGGTGTCTCCCCTGTTGTCCCATGTGTTATCGGCTCCAGACGGCTGGTGTCTCCCCTGTTGTCCCATGTGTTATCGGCTCCAGACGGCTGGTGTCTCCCCTGTTGTCCCATGTGTTATCGGCTCCAGACGGCTGGTGTCTCCCCTGTTGTCCCATGTGTTATCGGCTCCAGACGGCTGGTGTCTCCCCTGTTGTCCCATGTGTTATCGGCTCCAGACGGCTGGTGTCTCCCCTGTTGTCCCATGTGTTATCGGCTCCAGACGGCTGGTGTCTCCCCTGTTGTCCCATGTGTTATCGGCTCCAGACGGCTGGTGTCTCCCCTGTTGTCCCATGTGTTATCGGCTCCAGCAGGCTCGCGGCGGCACTTCTCGCCGCCGCTGCGGCACTTCTCGCCGCCGCGGCGTTTCCGCCGCGGTGGCGCGTGCTCTCGTTACGGCCGACCGGCGCACGCACGCACGCACGCACACGCGCGCGCGTGCCGGGCGGCGTCGGCGGGCCGGCAGCGGGTCAGTCGACGACGGCGCCAAGACGGATGACCGCGGCGCGGCGGAGGCACTCTGTCATTGTGCGCCGGCTGTGTCGCCGTCGCCAGGTCGGAATGGCACGCGGCCGGTGGCGGCCATTGCTCACTGTCCGCCCGCACTAGCCCTGGGGATGACGTCCTGTCCCCTGGATGTGTGTGCTCCTCATCCTGACTGCCGCGCCCTCACTGCGCCAGGTGCACTTCCCAACCTGACTGCTGCACCCTCACTGCGTCAGGTGCACTTACCATCCTGACTTCTGCACCCTCACTGCGTCAGGTGCACTTACCATCCTGACTTCTGCACCCTCACTGCGTCAGGTGCACTTACCATCCTGACTTCTGCACCCTCACTGCGTCAGGTGCACTTACCATCCTGACTCCTGCACCCTCACTGCGTCAGGTGCACTTCCCAACCTGACTGCTGCACCCTCACTGCGTCAGGTGCACTTACCATCCTGACTCCTGCACCCTCACTGCGTCAGGTGCACTTCCCAACCTGACTGCTGCACCCTCACTGCGTCAGGTGCACTTCCCAACCTGACTCCTGCACCCTCACTGCGTCAGGTGCACTTCCCAACCTGACTACTGCACCCTCACTGCGTCAGGTGCACTTACCATCCTGACTTTAGTTGAAGTTTAAGTTGAAGGAGGCTGAAGGAGGCGCTGAAAGAGCTGTACGTGGGAATGTTTGAGTATTGTATGCATGTGTTTTTAATGTTTTAGTAGCCTCCTGTCCACCCCTTTTTTAAAGCGTTTTTGACATTTGATACTGGTATCTCTTGGTACCAATACAAGGATTGATTGATTGATTGATTGACTCCTGCACCCTCACTGCGTCAGGTGCACTTCCCAACCTGACTCCTGCACCCTCACTGCGTCAGGTGCACTTACCATCCTGACTCCTGCACCCTCACTGCGTCAGGTGCACTTCCCAACCTGACTCCTGCACCCTCACTGCGTCAGGTGCACTTACCATCCTGACTCCTGCACCCTCACTGCGTCAGGTGCACTTCCCAACCTGACTCCTGCACCCTCACTGCGTCAGGTGCACTTACCATCCTGACTCCTGTGCCCTCAATGCGCACGTCAACTCACCGCGGTAAATGATTACTCACATTGGTTACACCTTGGTTGCACCTTGGTGACACCTTGGTGACACCTTGGTGACACCTTGGTGACACCTTGGTGACACCTTGGTGACACCTTGGTGACACCTTGGTGACACCTTGGTGACACCTTGGGGACTCCTTGATGACATCTTGGTGGCTCCCTGGTCCCTTAAGAATGACTTGAAAGTTAAGTAGCATCCCAAGGGAACTAGCACTAAGCTGCGCCCCCTACAGTGATCTGAGACCCAATATGGATCCACGGATCCGGTAGTGATCCGAAGATCTCAACAGGAGCTCAAGCCCCCAGTGGCGCCGGGGACCATAAAAGCACCCTCAAACCCAGCAATCATCTGGAGAGCCATGTTTACCGTTGGCCCGTACGGTAGCTCCGGAGTCCGAGCCCACTCAGCCCACAGTCCAGAGCCCAGCCCAATGGTGGCTCCTCCGGAGTCCGAGCCCACTCAGCCCACAGTCCAGAGCCCAGCCCAATGGTGGCTCCGGAGTCCGAGCCCACTCAGCCCACAGTCCAGAGTCCAGCCCAATGGCGGCTCCTCCGGAGTCCGAGCCCACTCAGCCCACAGTCCAGAGCCCAGCCCAATGGTGGCTCCGGAGTCCGAGCCCACTCAGCCCACAGTCCAGAGTCCAGCCCAATGGTGGCTCACCAAAGGCACGAGGCACACACAACTGATCCAGGAGCCCAACAGCAATCAGAGAGCACCAGTCTAGCATCCCGGAGTTCCAACGGTGGCTTGGTCATCCCAACAATGGCCTGGAGCTCTGGCAGCATTGACCCAGGTGCTCCAGCAGCAGCTAGGTGTCAGAAGCAAAACAATCTAGGGCTCCTGGTAACGGTCGGATGACACCAAATATCTGGGGCACCACGGTCGGAGTCCAGCAACATCTTGTGATCGCCAACAACGACTTAAGCGCCCAATAGTACGGCAATAGACGCCTAACAACAGCGCAGAACCCCCCACCCCCTCCAGGCCCCTAACAGTGGGCTGGCAGACCTTCAACGACATGGAATGCCCAACATTGATCCAGGGGCTTGAGCTCATCGACACAGCCACCCAAACGCCCAAGCAACCATTCGACACCTGAATGTATTAAGGACTAAGTCTTGAAGTCCTGACGAAGACCCGAAGTCCTGACGAAGTGTTCAGGCGATCAGAATTTCAGCCTCTTCATGATATTTTACCTCCGGGAAAAATTATTGAGAGGACTAAGGAAGTCCATGTGAAGTACTTCGTAAGCCTGTACAGCCTCCTGCATTTTATTCCTAGTGTTTTCATACTGCACCCTCTCGCTAAAATGTTTTGAACCTACCCGCACTACTTCAGACGTTGGTACCCCATTGTGCCGACAGTTTTTTTTGTGGTGGATGGGGGGGGGGACTGAGCATATCCCGCAGATATAATGCCTCCCTCCTTCACCATAAAATTCCGGTTACGCTGCTGGCTGCCAAGCACCTTCCCACATTCCCTCCTACGAATATTTTGTGTATTAACTCAATATAAAAGCGTCGAAAATATCGCCTTGCACTGCATGAAATGATTCTTTGGGGGGGGGGGGCCTCCTACCTGTGGAAAATGAGAGCTCCCTGCTGGCATACACTGGCATACACTGGCTTCGGCCTAAGCCCGTTTTCACTCAACTGACATACACTGACACGCGCTGACACCATGATGGATGACTGCACCTTTTGCCCACGTCCTTCTGCATTGTGTACATGCTCTGGACCGGTGCGCGTTGCCTGATGGCAACGCGGAGGTGCGGAGACAGCGGGTGGAGACGGACCAGACCCACCCCCACCCCGCCGCCCTGTGACGTCACGGCCCAGCTGGCGACGCGGAGGTGCGGAGACAGCGGGTGGAGACGGACCAGACCCACCCCCACCCCGCCGCCCTGTGACGTCACGGCCCAGCTGGCGACGCGGAGGTGCGGAGACAGCGGGTGGAGACGGACCAGACCCACCCCCACCCCGCCGCCCTGTGACGTCACGGCCCAGCTGGCGATGCGGAGGTGCGGAGACAGCGGGTGGAGACGGACCAGACCCACCCCCACCCCGCCGCCCTGTGACGTCACGGCCCAGCTGGCGACGCGGAGGTGCGGAGACAGCGGGTGGAGACGGACCAGACCCACCCCCACCCCGCCGCCCTGTGACGTCACGGCCCAGCTGGCGACGCGGAGGTGCGGAGACAGCGGGTGGAGACGGACCAGACCCACCCCCACCCCGCCGCCCTGTGACGTCACGGCCCAGCTGGCGACGCGGAGGTGCGGAGACAGCGGGTGGAGACGGACCAGACCCACCCCCACCCCGCCGCCCTGTGACGTCACGGCCCAGCTGGCGACGCGGAGGTGCGGAGACAGCGGGTGGAGACGGACCAGACCCACCCCCACCCCGCCGCCCTGTGACGTCACGGCCCAGCTGGCGACGCGGAGGTGCGGAGACAGCGGGTGGAGACGGACCAGACCCACCCCCACCCCGCCGCCCTGTGACGTCACGGCCCAGCTGGCGACGCGGAGGTGCGGAGACAGCGGGTGGAGACGGACCAGACCCACCCCACCCCGCCGCCCTGTGACGTCACGGCCCAGCTGGCGACGCGGAGGTGCGGAGACAGCGGGTGGAGACGGACCAGACCCACCCCCACCCCGCCGCCCTGTGACGTCACGGCCCAGCTGGCGACGCGGTGATTGATGGCACGCCGCTGCAGAAAAGCCGTCGCCGTCATCGGCACTCGTTTCTTTGGCAACCAATTCGCGGTAACCCTCGTCGCCGTGATAAAGTGCGCGGTGGAAATAGCGCGTGCCGCGGACGCCGCGCGCCCGGCGGCGGATGTTTACCCTCACTTGCGGAAGTGTAATTAAACCGATGAGCCCTCGATCGAGCCTCGAGCGGCGATTGATTGCCGCAGAGACGGCGTGCCGCGACGCGCTGGCGGCGGCCCGGCCGGCCGAGTGTCGCGCGCTGACACCGAGAGCACGTGCGGCGCCGCGTGTTCGGGCGCGCTCGCCGGCGAGTTTCGCCACTGGCCGGCTCCTGTTTCTGCGCCGGCGTGCGGCGCGCGGCGATGATTGGCGCCGCGCGACACGCGGCTCGGTCTCCGACCTGGCGGCGGTATGCGCGTGCCGTGCCGTATTTCCATGCCTGACACATTGGCGCCACTTGGGGAGCAGGGCCGTCTGCCGCGACGCCGGACGGCGGCCGGTGAAAGTGCGCACGCACATGCGTGACCTGACGTTGCGTAACCTGTCGCCGCCGTTAGGACGACAGCGGCTGGATTAAGCTGTAGCTGGCCGGCCACCGTCTGACGCTGCCGTATCAGGCCGAGCACCGCCGCAGGCCGAGCAGCGCCACAGCGGCCAGTCGGCGGCCAGTCGGCGGCGGGGCAGAGGAGCCACGCGTGTGCAGAGCCACCAGCCAAGGACGGCGACTAGTCGTGTTTGTCAGCGACTCACCGGCATGTACGAGCGACCCTCCCCCCATCCTCGTCATTCGCTAGCGACGCCTCGCCATCTACTGGCGGCCCTCGTCATCTGCCAGCGTGTCATCTGCATCTGTCATCTGCCCGTTCTTCTATCCAGGTACCTTGTTTCCTCCAGGGTCCCCTTGTTCTCTCCAGGGATCCCTCACTCTCTCCAGGGACCTCAGGAGCGAGTGTGAACGTGCCGCCACCGTGCCGGTCGCCGTGTGCACGTGATGCACACAGTGCCGCTCCGACAGCTCAGTTGGTTCACCTCCGACCTCCATTGTCCCCCCCCCCCTGTTGTCCTAGCAACATAGGGTTCCAGTCGCCACACGCACACGCATTTTTGGAGACTGTGGGGGTCCCCTGACAACAGGCCCGCTGAAGCCTGGATCGTGGCACTGGGTCGGTCGTGTCCCGCATCGGTGGCAGCTTAAACTCTAGGGTTGAAATCTGTCGTTGAACTGGAATTGCCAGATGGGTCATGGGGGGGGGGGTGAGTGGTGGAACTCTCACCCAACCACCTGCAGAGTACTGTGATCAGAGCCCATGCAACATATTTTGTCCGACACAGGACCCTGTTCCGTAGCAACAGGACCCCGGTAACACTGCCCCGGTAACTCTGCCCCGGTAACACTGCCCCGGTAAACATTAGGATTTAATTATTTTGTTTTCAAGTGCATCCTACGCTGTGCTCGTGAATTGTGGTGTGCTGGTGGATGGCGGTAAATGACGCTGATGTTATAATTGTGGTGTGCTTGTAGATGGCGGTAAATGACGCTGATGTTATAATTGTGGTGTGCTGGTGGATGGCGGTAAATGACGCTGATGTTATAATTGTGGTGTGCTGGTGGATGGCGGTAAATGACGCTGATGTTATAATTGTGGTGTGCTGGTGGATGGCGGTAAAGGACGCTGATGTTATAATTGTGGTGTGCTGGTGGATGGCGGTAAATGACGCTGATGTTATAATTGTGGTGTGCTTGTGGATGGCGGTAAATGACGCTGATGTTATAATTGTGGTGTGCTGGTGGATGGCGGTAAATGACGCTGATGTTATAATTGTGGTGTGCTTGTGGATGGCGGTAAATGACGCTGATGTTATAATTCCTGGCAAAGTGTTATTCCAGTGCACAATAGGCTTGCACTTGGCTAAGATGTCACATCTATCTGCGGTTAATATATATCGAGGTTGTGTCTTATGGGCCATTTAGGGTCGTGCGCACATTCGATGTCGTATCAGAAACAACCCGCAAGGAGGTGTAAGGGAACACGAAGAACTGCTGCTGTAGAACCTCCCTGGAAAAATATACGACTTGTCAGTCGTAGAAATACTTGGCTGTGGTACTGTGGTACTTATTACCTGTCGTATACATACATGGGTGTGGTACTGTGGTACTGTTCGCGTGTCGTAGAAGTACCTGGCTGTGGCACTGTGGTAATTACCGCGTGTCATATAAATATCTGGCTGTGGTACTGTAGTAGTTATCACATGTCATAGAAACACCTGGCTGTGGTACTGTGGTACTGATCGCGTGTCGTAGAAATACTTGGCTGTGGTACTGTGGTACTTATTACCTGCTGTAGAATTACTTTACTGCGTCATTGTGGTACTTATTGCCTGTCGTAGAAATACTTGGCTATGGTATTTTGCTACTGTGAGTGATGACTGCTCCAAGCTAATAACCCCTTGATGTCTGCGCATATCGCCACCGCCGGCATATCTCCATGTAAGCTGTTCACGGTAATGGATTCGGTTCCTTTTCTTCTCCTGGGCGGTACCGCTCTCTTTTCCAATATGACGTTTGGGGTTACATGTTGCATGGTGCAAGCAAAGGTTGATTTTACTGCCCATATACTGCCCATAACCACAGTTGGCTGAATTTGAAACGTTGCGAGAAAAGTCCAGCTGCCTATAGCCGACAAATGATTTCGCGTTGCTTAAGTAAGTTATAAGTACATGACTTATGCATCTATGTTGACATAATGTGCTAATAGTTCTATTTATTTGTATGCTCGTAGAATAATGGTGAATACTGAGGCCGAGTCCGCGGCTTTGGATGCAGTTGCACTGAAGCTACGCCGTAAATATAAAGAAGTGAATAATAAATTATTAATACAAATAAAGAAGACAATCGTGGTGGCAGCTATTTACCATCTGGCTGACTAGCAACTGAACACCAAAGAGCAATAATAAAGAAGCGGAAGGTGATCAGAGGCCGTTGTCACCTCGCCATCCGTAAAGATCCCCGTAGAGAAGACCTTACCAGTGGTACCTAGCGGAGTCCGCTGTGTACCGCCTGACGATGGCGCCCGAGCTCGGTCACCTGGTCGAGCATAAATCATTTGATACCTGCACGCGTGCCACATTTATTGCTAACGAGTGCTCGGGTGCAAATGAGGGGGCAAATTTAAACGCTTCCTGAGAATGTCCCAAAATAGAGGGGAAATGATAATGCACAGCACAGCCAAATTTACCTAGCTATGGAAGACAAATGAATAGCGGATCTTTGGTAGTGGCTTCGTCATGATATCACTAAAGGTCACTGAACTAGATGAGGTTAAAGTCGGGTTATTGTTTCTGAGAAATATAGTCTTTCGAACTGCTACCAAAATTCAACACCAATGCATAGCTATTTATCCAGTAGGAGATCCGATAACGGCTATTGCATGCTTCAGACATCTTCACGTCAGATCACATGCATTTCAACATCCATTTGACCTTTTCAAGGTGACTGACCTCAATTAATATGCAGTGACCTTGGGGGTTATTCGGGGCACTCCGGGGTATCTTTTTGGCGCTGAATTCGAATTCAGTGTCTATGCTAAACCCAGAGGATTAAGTTTTTTTTTTATTTGAGCCATCTTCAGAATGCAAAAATGGGATCACCATGTTGACCTGACCTGACTCGTGATAAGTGCATCAAAGTGCATCATGTTGGGTGTCAATTGACTCACAATGAAATGGGAGTACGCTTTAGGAGGGGTTTAGTCGGATATTTGCCCGCTATTAGCTCCTGGAATGAAATGCCTGAACTCTTCGAAAATGTTTCATTTAATCTGACCTGGAAGGCTACCAACTGACCAAAGCTTAACAAAGAATGACATTCGAAAGAACTGGTAACAAACAACACGCTCGCCTCCTCCTCGTCTCTCTAGGTCTTCTAATTCGCAATCTGTTGGTGGGAGGGTCAAATTGATCCCCCACCCGACCGTGTGGCTATTGGCCACCTTCACGAGCGCGTTTAGCATGGAACGTTCCTTCCAGGGATACGTTCCTTCCGTTATCCTCTTCAGCTTTGCATAGACTGTTCAATCCCAGTTATACATATCTCTGCTCGAGCTCCGAATCATTCCCATCATCGCCACATCAGAATAATTACCTCTCCAACCCGGTGGAGGGTAGCCGGACGCTAGCCATAGGTAGCCGAACGCTAGCCGGAGATAGCCTGACGCTATCCAAAGGTAGCGAGACGCTAGCCGTAGCTAGCCGGACGCCAGTCAGAGGTAGCCGGGCGTGGACCGGGGTAGTCGGGCGCCGGCCGGAGGTGTAGCCGAACACTAGCCGGAGGTAGCCTAACGCTAGCCATAGCTAGCCGGACGCTGGCCGGAGGTAGCCGGACGCCGGCTGGGACGTCTCCAGGCCCGCCCCACAGCCGAGCTGATCGCGCCGTTGGCATGCATATTCATTACCGGGCGTCAGTCTGGTCAGCCGATGGTGGTCGGATCGTCGGGCCGCAGTGCGGCTGTCCGTTCATATGCAAACTAGACCGTGGCGGCCCACAGCGGCCCACAGCGGGGCGCAGCGGGGCGCTGGCCCGGTCACATGCAACCGGGCGACCAGCCATTGTGCGCCGCAGGACGTACGGCCGCCATTGTGCCATAAGGGCCGGGGGCGGCCCACGGCGGCCCACGGCACGTCGGGTCACCGGCGGCCCACCGAGACCCATCGGCGGCCCACCGGCGGCCCACCAGCGGCCTACTGGCGGCCCACCGAGACCCATCGGCGGCCCACCGGCGGCCCACCAACGGCCTACTGGCGGCCCACCGGCGGCCCACCGAGATCCATCGGCGGCCCACCGGCGGCCCACCGGCACCGCAGTCAGGTGGACCAACCGTGGGTCGTAGCGGACGTGGAGAACGCTCCGAAACACCACTGCACAACTGGAAACGCCTGAAACACATCACATCCCGAGGACATGGTACCGGCACAGCGGGCGCAAGAGCAGCAATGGAGAACACCTGAGAGAATACCTGAGAGAACACCTGAGAACACCTTATGGGCACCCGAGAAACCTGAGAACACATGATAATACCTCAAGGACACTTGAGGACACTTGAGGATACTTAAGGATACCTAGGAACACCTGAGGACACTTAAGAACACCCCAGAATACTTGGAAATACCTGAGGACAGCCAAGACCACCTAGGAGCACTTGAGTATACCGGAGAACACTTGCGGACACCTTATCAGCACCGGTGAACATCGCAGCAGCAGTGGAAAACGCCAAAAAAACTGAAAAAGCAATCTTTCGGTACCCGAGAACACAAGAGAATGTCTTGAAACATACGTGTAGCAGCGAGTAGCACCTGAGAGTGCCTGTCAGGACGACAAGCTCCTGGGGTGGGTGGGTAATGGTGCGAACACCTGAGAACACTTCAGTAAGAAATAAAATACTTAAATCAAAGGATCAAACTTGAAATTCCTGAGAACACAGGGTGAATAATGCCTGTATACTTGCCTGACGAATGCCTGCAATTAGATATTTTGCATAACTGCAAGGGCATGTATGAAAAGTGGGCATCTTTAGAAGCATTACATCGATAAAAGTCTCAAGAAAAAGAAGGCAAATTTTGTGGTCGTCTTGTTTTCTCCACTCCTAGGTTTTCGCAGGCAGGTAAACCTTAATAGTAACTACACCGACGGGACGCTGCCGATTGATGCTGGTCAACCTCACGTGATGTAGACAACAAGTGAATAGTCTGTTTGTATTGTGACTTGGTACCCGCCGTGACTGCTCGTGCCTGGGTACGGCGTATGTCAAAAATCGCCTCCGGTACTGCTGTGGCCTGCCCACCCCAGCAGACGAGGCCGTCCTTCCCCAGCTACTGGTGCAGGCACGAGACACGCCCGGAGATCCAGAACATGCTGCCAGCTCATCGTCGCCACGGTTCGTGACCCACCACAGCCGAGAGCCGTCATCGGCAGAGTTTCGCACCGACCGGCGCTGTTTGTGATGATCCCAGATTGTTGGAGACGATCCAAGGACATTTCGCCTGCCAGTGATCGGCCAGTCAGTCAGACTCCAGCAGCCATGCCGTTTCGGACTGGGAGCTGCGGAGCGGCTGGCTAGATTAGGCCTGCCGTGTGCTCCCGGACGTCACCCAACCCGCCGGTGGTCGACAGACGCTCATCACGTGACCATCCGGGCCGATCTCGGATGTATTTATTCCGCCTGTCGGATACCAGCAGCATGACTTCAGACCGCGGCCGTATTTTATGCAGCGGCCATGCCGGTGCCACTCCGTGGGGTAATGGCGGCACTCGGGGGAGTGTCAGCGGAACTCAGCAGAGTGCTGGCGACACTCAGTAGGGTGTTCGATGTTCGACGATGTGCCTGGTTTGCGCAGCTGCCAGCCTTGCTTCGGTCACATGTCCAGGCTTAGTGACGTTTCCGACGTGTCTCTTTATACACTTGGGGTCCGGCCCCTCCTGCTCTGAGCACGGGCTGAGCACGGCTGGCAGCCGGAGCTGCAGCGGCTCTTCTGGACACCTTCAACACCCGACGTGAGCTGCAGCAGTTCCTCTGAACCACATCTACAACACTCTGACCCCTGCCGGAGCGTGGACGGCTCTTCTGGACCACACCTTCAACACCCGGACCCCTGCCGGAGCTGCTGCGGCTCTTCAGGACCACACCTTCAACATCCGGACCTCCGCCGGAGCTCGGTCGGCAGGCGGCAGTGCATTGGCTGGCGGATAGTCTGACACACGTCACTGATCGCTCTCCGCCTTCTCTGCTCACGTCAGAGACCTTCTGCAGAGCCTTCTTCTCAGCCGGTGTATCACTGCAACATGAGATGAGGTACGGCACAGTCTACCCAGTGTTTGTCCCGCGCAAAAAGCATGTGCAACTGCATCGCATCTATCGGCCCATGACAGCTGCTCCGCTTATTTCACATTGCAATATTCAGCTCTGCATTGACACCCAGATTATATACGATTCCATTACTCGTTCTGGAAATATTTTGGTGTGCTTTAATGTGAAGCGAGTGCGTCTAATTGTATTCCTGGAGATACAAGTTCAAAACACCGTTTCCAGTCAGCGGATTTTTTAATGACTGTGTGCCCGCCCACCAGTGCCGGGCAGTCGCCACGGGAGGTGGGCCGACCTGGACACGTCCTGGTGCCGTCCGGGTGACGGTGGCCGGGCAGTCGCCGCGGGAGGTGGGCCGACCTGGACACGTCCTGGTGCCGTCCGGGTGACGGTGGCCGGGCAGTCGCCGCGGGAGGTGGGCCGACCTGGACACGTCCTGGTGCCGTCCGGGTGACGGTGGCCGGGCAGTCGCCGCGGGAGGTGGGCCGACCTGGACACGTCCTGGTGCCGTCCGGGTGACGGTGGCCGGGCAGTCGCCGCGGGAGGTGGGCCGACCTGGACACGTCCTGGTGCCGTCCGGGTGACGGTGGCCGGGCAGTCGCCGCGGGAGGTGGGCCGACCTGGACACGTCCTGGTGCCGTCCGGGTGACGGTGGCCGGGCAGTCGCCGCGGGAGGTGGGCCGACCTGGACACGTCCTGGTGCCGACCTGGACGCGTCCTGGTGCCGTCCGGGGGACGGTGGCGGGCTGACTCAGACTCCGGCGCCACCAGACGGGCCTTATCGGGGGCCGACGCGCCGGCACTTTTCCACAGACTCGTGGGATAACATCTGACCGGCCGGCGGTGCCGCCGACTCGCCTCGCGTGACGCACGGTCTTCGGAAGAAAATCGCATTGAGGGCTGGTTCTAACCATCTGTACTGAAACTATGGCGCCCGTAGCCAGGGCGGGCAGGATGTGTGATGGAGAATACGATAGCATGCGCTTCCACTATTCTTGCATACCGGACCCTCTGCAGCTGTGCCCGTTGTTGTACGATCTATCTGTGAAGACCTGGATGAAATACAAATGTGTGTTATAATCAATAGTCAACCGCACAAATTCACCCCGAAGTTGATGAAGCTTCTAACAGTTGTAGTCGTTAGGACATCGTCGAAGCCGTAAAGTCTTGCCCATCGCAGCCCTTCGCCTTTTCGGTTCCCTGCTCTGTTGCTGTCGTATTTGACTTCTCTCTCGCTTTGCCTTCCGTTCCTCTGCTGAGCTCTGTGGTCGGGTCGGTGCCGCACCCCGACGTCTCCAGCAGCTGCAGGACGCTCAGTGACCCTGAGAGACATGCTATACCTAAAGCGGTGTCGATTTTGGTTTACGGAATATCCGATATGGCGGCTCGCTTTAAGATGTGGTTGCCGCGATGAGTAATGTTTACATTCCGCCACTGGCTGGGTCCCTGGTGTGGCAGAAATGGCGTCATCTGCAGTCTAGACGGCTAAGGGTGTAGAAGACGTCTGAACATCAGCGGATCAGTTTGTACTGCAAAAAGCGTCCCTCTGAAGCTCCGCTGGCTCAGAGCTGCTGCCATGCCGGCGGGATCTCTACCAGTGCCAGTGTAGCGCACAGCAGAAGTATGACTCAAAATCAGCCTAGTTCGTTCAGAGCCGCTTGATCCATGCAGCTTCTGCCAGAGAGTGTACAGGTGGTTGTACGGTATGAACAGTCTCTGTAGGCACACCAAGCCAGTGCTTCTGCCAGAGAGTGCAGGTGGTTGCATGGCATGAACAGTCTCTGTAGGCCCACCAAGATCCACCACCAACAGCAGACAAGCCAACACCGACATCTTCGGCGTGTCGGGTGCACACAACTGCGTCCAGGACGCTCTCAACGTGCAGCCTTCATACGTGTCCCCGCATCATCATCGCCATCAAACATCATCCACGCCACATGTGTGATGAGGCGGCCACATTATGCTACCCTGCGGGCGTTTGTAGTCCAGCATGTGGCAAATCTATTCGAATTATATTTGGCTGCAATTTACTATGGAAGTGAACTGCTACCATAGGTCAGGCGCGATCAGCTCTTCCACACATCGCCTGTGCCGTCTGCGTACCACCACCGACTGGAACGCCACAAAGCTATCGATGACCTTGGATTTGGCGCCGTGTCGAGGTGTGGCCGGGTTTGCAGAAAAGTGACACCAGCAGCGTTCGCCGACGATCTGCGCTGTCGGTCTGCGCGTCGCGTCGCCGGTCGACACCGAGTGCCGCCGTCTGGCGCAATCGCCGCCAGGACCGTCCGGCGTCGCGTGCCGGTGCGGCCGGCGCGGCTCCCGTACCGACAATCGCCGCCACGTCGGCGAATACCGGCGCCGAATACTGATGGGTGTGCCGATGGTGGGCACGCTCGCGCCGCCGCCGATGACCATTCCCGGAGAGGCGGCGGCGGCCCGCGCCAGGGCGCACTTTTACGTATTCATCGATGCAACGACGCGTGGTATGTCATCTGTAATTCCGTATATGGTGGTGTGTCGCAGAGGCAGGGGTACACAGGACGGGCGCGGGGCATGTAATCTGTAATGCCACGTATGGTGGTGTGTCGCAGAGGCAGGGGTACACAGGACGGGCAGGATTTGGTCAGGCAAGACATGGTCGAATCTGACAGGAGAGGACTTGAGACGGGACTTGAGACGTGACCAGATGATGTGCTCACATATGACAGGATTTGAAGAGGAGCAACGAGCGGGAACCCGGCGGGTAGAGGACGCAGCGCCCTGCCTTCACCAACTCTGGCCGAGTTCATCATTGACCCCTGGTTTGTATAGAAAAAAATCGTCCCCAAATGGCTGTTCCCACCCCCAAACATTGAGACAGCTCCCGCGTTACTGGGGAGGAGTGCGAGATATGGCAGGACTGGCGGCCATATTGCTGGCAGGATACAGTGAATTGCAACAACAGGTCAAGGAATACTCATCCGTTCCAAATCACACGATTCGTATGATTCGCCTATTCGTGGTAGCAGCAGATTGGCCCTGCATGAAGTCGCAAGTTAACACTTGGTTATTCTGGAACATCTCCACTGCATGTAAGGGAATGTATGACCTATTGACCTAAAAAAATGTTCAAGTATATGGTGCTATTCTGAAGCACGCACCTCGGAAATATCGCGAAAATCACACACCACATAAATTCACCAAGATGAAGATATACTTAGTAGTTTTGCTGATGATTAATATTTGAATAAGGGCAAAAGGTTCATTGGTGTGCCAGGCAAACAATTTGGATCAGGGGACTTGTCGAGATTGATGTTATTAAGCAATCTTGGGACTCATTTTCAATGACGGTAATGGTATTGAAAATGAGCACCTGCTCGGGGTATTCTGCCACCGCAAATACTTTTTGTCCCCGGTTTGTCTGTTAAGGTTTGTCACTAAATTTCGTTGTGCCCTCCATTGATTCCAATTATGTTCCTTGTTTCATCTTTTGGCTAGTCTAATCAGTTGGGCCCGTTCCTTTACTTATCGAGAAAGCTCCGGCGTGGTTCACTGTGCATTAGTCTAGGTATGAAGGAATTCAATGAGCGTCGCTATTCATCATTGTCGTAATCAATTTTTCAGTATTATTGTCCAAGTCTCCGTTTAATATCTCATTGCAGTCTACTGCCATGAGATGCGTTGCCAACTTGTTTGCATCTTATTTAGATCAGCTCCATATTTTCCTTTCCTATTTTTTGTTCGCAATCTATATTAATTGTCACCATTCCCAACATGGGAAAATCGGACGGACGGGGTGTTGTCTCACGAGATAATCGGCTGGCGGACGGGGAATTGTCTCACGAGACAACCGACTGTCGGACGGGGTGTTGTCTCACGAGACAACCGCCTGGCGGACGGGGTGTTGTCTCACGAGACAACCGACTGTCGGACGGGGTGTTGTCTCACGAGACAACCGCCTGGCGGACGGGGTGTTGTCTCACGAGACAACCGGCTGTCGGATGGGGTGTTGTCTCACGAGACAACCGACTGGCGGACGGGGTGTTGTTTCACGAGACAACCGGCTGGCGGACGGGGTGTTGTCTCACGAGACAACCGACTGTCGGACGGGGTGTTGTCTCACGAGACAACCGCCTGGCGGACGGGGTGTTGTCTCACGAGACAACCGACTGGCGGACGTGGTGTTGTTTCACGAGACAACCGGCTGGCGGACGGGGTGTTGTCTCACGAGACAACTGCCTGTCGGATGGGGTGTTGTCTCACGAGACAACTGGCTGGCGGACGGGGTGTTGTCTCACGAGACTACCGCCTGTCGGATGGGGTGTTGTCTCACGAGACAACCGCCTGTCGGACGGGGTGTTGTCTCGCGAGACAACCGGCTGGCGGACGGGGTGTTGTCTCACGAGACAATCGGCTGGCGGACGGGGTGTTGTCTCACGAGACAACCGCCTGGCGGACGGGGTACGCGCACATATTGTCAACAAAAGTGATCAAGTAAAAGGACGAAGTAAGTGCTGTAAATTATGCAAATCGGCCCAATTCTGGCTTCTTGTTTAGATTTCCTGACAGGCTTAAAAAACATAAGTGGGATAGAAACTCACGTGCATATATAGAGAGACAGAGACACACAGTGAAATGAAGTGGTGATATTTTGTGGAATAACTTTGCATCGGTCACCCCAGCATTCAGGTCGGTTTTGTCAGTATGAGTTCCGTAAGCAAAATAGACAGGCGTTTGCGACGTATGCCATGCGCCAAGCGTACACAGAAAATATCAGTAATTGAAGTGCCATTTTTTCACTGCAGGACCCTATGGCGGGTCCAATGTTTTGGTGCCTAAAATGTTGTTGGCTAAAACTTGAGCTTCGGACTTTTTGGGGTGCTTACATGAATTGGACAGCGATAACGAACCGAAAGCAAAAGCTGCATTTTGTTATGTTTTTGTGTGAGGATTTAGTTTATTTATTTTTTAGTTAGTATATGGCTGGCAACTGTTTATGAGGCAGATGAAAACGTTAAGACGTTCTCTTCATTTCAAACTATTTCTGAAGCAAGCAATGCCACTTTTCTTTGAATCTTTGGCTTGTAGGATCTCTTCCAGGCATAATCTCAACTTTAAAAAAGGTCATGCATTCATTTTATGTTCAGTAATATGCCTTTATTCGGTCACATCATAGGCGTGAATTGCGTGAATTATCAGCACTCAACATTCGGCTGTAGTCAACCCTTGAAGAATATCAGCAACATAGCGTCGCGACGCGCGTGCGGATGCCGATTGAGAACCTCACCAAACACCTGGAACGGTTCTCGGAACAGTGTGCAGTTCTGTGCTCCATTCAATTTAGCAACCAAGACTCCGCTGTCATTCTCATTAAAACTAAATCGTCTTCGTGAGAACGAATCGTATGAACTTAGGACTGTTATCTAAGCCATCTCTGTCTCTGTCTCCGTCTCCGTCCCCGTCACCATCTCCGTCCCCGTCCGCGTGGACGGGCGTGCCCAGCGTGACCGGCGTGACCGGCGTGACCAGCGTGACCAGCGTGACCAGCGTGACCAGCGTGACCGGCGTGACCAGCGTGACCAGCGTGACCAGCGTGACCAGCGTGACCGGCGTGACCAGCGTGACCGGCGACCCTCGCGCGGTGCGCCAGTGACCGCCCTGGATGCTGCGGGCGGCGCGATCCGCCTCCCAATTCACAGTCAGCCGAGTGGAGGTAGGCCGGCCATCTGCCGGCGGCCCGCCTTATAAGTGGCGAGCGTCCAGCGTCGTCATGCCATCGGACCTGTGTCGACACTGGGGTCGCCAGAGTCGAGATCAGGCAGATCGCACGGCCAGCCGACCTCCGACGCGTTTGTCATTCTGCTAGCTGGCCGGCCGCAGCTGGCCGGCCGCAGGTGACATCGGCACGCCGCCACGTCAGGAGACAAACGACTGGCCACCAACTGCGCCCGCCCGGCCGACACTCGCTCCTGCGTTTTGGATGAATACGGGGCAAGGACGCGCACCGTCAGTCGGCGCCTGACAGGGCCGCCACTGACGCCGCGCGGCGTGGTCCAGCTGCGTGGTGCTCTGACCCATGGTCCAGCTGCGTCGTGCCATGGACCATGGTCCAGCTGCGTGGTGCCCGTGCTCGTGGTCCGCGTGACCCGGTGATATGTTTGTGTCTGGGAGTGTTACCTTCTTGATCTGAGCTACATCGTCAGGTATACCCGACGTGTGTGTGTGTGTGTGTGTGTGTGTGTGTGTGTATGTTGTGATCCGATGAACTGCGCGCAGTGCAGCCATCGAACAGGAGCGCAACTGCTTCTATGTCACCGCATGGCAGAATAGATGATTGTCATTGTTACGTTACAAAGTACCCAATATCTGTGCTCAGTCACAAACTATGCAATTTGTGACGATCCTGAAGATGACCAACAATATCCACCTCATGGCTGGCAGAGTGTGATAGATGGTCAGTCTCAAGACTTCGGCTCCCCCAGTGTTGGTTATTATGTCCAGCTTGAACGTGTGGGGTCGAACAGCTACCTGCGACTGCGTAGCTCTAGGAGGCAGAAGGGGGGCTCTTTTTCTTTCTCTCCTTACCCCACGCCGAGCCAGCAGCCTAGACCGTCCAATGGCGGCTCATCTATCTCATCCTGCACTCCATACACCCATCCGCCGTCACCCTGAGTCCCATACATCCCATGCAGCCCAGCACCGTCCAGTGGCTAGGCCGTGGCAGGCCCTGCCCTGGAAAGAGGCCCTGACAGGCCGTGGCTAGGCCGTGGTCAGGCCCTGCCCTAGAAAGAGGCCCTGACAGGCCTTGGCTAGGCCGTGACAGGCACTGCCGTGTGAGGAGGCTCTGACAGGCCGTGGCTAGGCCGTGGCTAGACCCTGCCCTGGAAAGCCCTGGGAAGAGCATGGCACGATACGGAACGACACATATAAACGCTGCGCAGACAAACCTGGTTTCACTGACATACACCATATTCTGTGCATACATAGTTTAAGTGGAGAAAACTTCCTCATGTCTGCTCGACACTTGCAGTGGTGTGCCACTGTGGGGAGGTGTTCCTGTACTCGCTCCTGTACTGAGATATCCCCATCCCTCGGTGGTCACCACCCCACGTGCAGCGGTACAGGTGGTGTGGTCCAATGCCCCCATCCCCTGGTGACACTCACCCCCCCCCTCGGGCAGCGGTACGGGTGGTGTGGTCCGGCTAGTCTGTGAGCCGTGGCGGTACGGGTGGTGTGGTCCGGCTAGTCTATGACCCGTGGCGGTACGGGTGGTGCGGTCCAGCTAGTCTGTGAGCCGTGGCGGTACGGGTGGTGTGGTCCGGCTAGTCTATGACCCGTGGCGGTACGGGTGGTGTGGTCCGGCTAGTCTGTGAGTCGTGGCGGTACGGGTGGTGTGGTCCGGCTAGTCTGTGAGCCGTGGCGGTACGGGTGGTGCGGTCCAGCTAGTCTGTGAGTCGTGGCGGTACGGGTGGTGTGGTCCGGCTAGTCTATGACCCGTGGCGGTACGGGTGGTGTGGTCCGGCTAGTCTATGACCCGTGGCGGTACGGGTGGTGTGGTCCGGCTAGCCTGTGACCCATGGCGGCCGTTGATGAGCTCACTTTATTGACACACACAGCCGGCAGCTGATTTCCATATAATGGTGAATTTGCCGGAACTGCTACACACTACTGACGTGGAATCTCGTAGCCCACTCTATAACTGACATGCAGACTGGGGAGCATGCTGCACTGACATGGCGACTAGCCACATACTGCGCTGACATGGCGACTAGCCACATACTGCACTGACATGGCGACTAGCCACATACTGCACTGACATGGCGACTAACCGCATACTGCACTGACATGGCGACTCGCCACATACTGCACTGGCGTGGCAACTGGTAGCCCACTGTGCTGGCATAAAGCAGAAGTAATCCACTGTGCTGACAGTGGCTTGCAGCCCACTGTACTGCATGTAGATAAGGTAGCCCACTGCACCCTTGAACATTGTGGCAGCTGTGGTGACTGCCAGGAAGGACGGATGTGACCGATGTGATGCTGTGACGGTTGCAAGGGATGCGGCGCGGTGATAATTGTGACGAATGTGGTGCTTCGATGGTTGTGACGGATGTGGTGTTGTGACGATTGCGACGGATGTGGCGCTATAATGATTGTGACTGATATGATATGATGACTGGTGTGACGCTATGCCGAGATAACACTGCAACATATGTCACACAGTCATAGTATTGTGACGATTATATGTGACACACGTGACACATTGGCAAATGTAGCAGCCGCACTGGCCGACAGGATCAACAGCAGAAGTACGCCCATAAGATTATTTCGCGGGGTGCGAAGGCCTATGACAAGGCTGGAAAATGATTTCGATGGGGCCCAGGGCGCGCAAAAAAAACTGGACATTGGAGGGATTGTAATGTGGTCATTCCAACGATCAAGAAAAGTTCCAGCCTGATACATGAGACTTGTCGCTTCCCCCCATGAAACACAGCGCAACCTCTTAGTTTTATCAGGAGTTTGAATGTTACTGGAGGGGCCCTGGTCTCCTTGGCTACCTTGGGCGAGCCACTGGCGGCCAGGATTTTGTGACGCCACCCCACAGCTCGCCCTCCACTGCCGCGGCTGCCTGGAACTGAATATAAATATTTACCAATGAATACGAGGTATTTGGAAAGCCGGCCGTGTTTGACTAGCGGCAAATCCAGGTGTGATTCCGGGAAGATAGCGACGACTCTGATCTTTGACCATCCGATGTCTCTGTGTGTCTGAGTGGGATTCACAACCCAGGCGTCATCCCACCGAGACTGCGGAGCCACCCGTGGCGGGCGTCTGACCGTCAGTTCCCTTCCTGACCACCAGATGTCTCTGTGTGTTACAGCCGTGTGCAACCGGCGCTGTGGGAAAGGCCGCTGCGTCAGGCCCAACCTCTGCAAGTGCTCCCAGGGAGACCTGTCACCTGGGTGCAATACTCTAGGTGAGCAATCTGACTCCGGGTGGGTTGACCTGACGTCGGGTGGGCTTAGTTGACCCTGAATTGAGTTACACTGACTCCAGGTGAGTTGATTCGACCCCATGTGAGATGGATAGCTTGCTGGTTTTTTTTGCTGCTGACCGAGCATCACAAAGTCCGATGATCAGCAAAATGGTTATTTAGCACTAGCCTATCTTTCCCGCACCCTTTCTTTCATCAATCCTCTGTGTTAAGCCTGTCAATGTCTGCATTTGCCTGAACCCATGTAATGACGTGACCGCCCAATCATCAGATGGGCGCCTGATATCAGCCTCGTATCCGTCCCTCCGATGTGACGTCACCATGTCGGTTACAGCCGAGGAGCAGCGTGTGTCCACGTGTCAGGCCATGTGTCTGAACGGAGGCACCTGCTTCGGAGACAAGTGCATCTGCCGCAGCGGGTACAAGGGCGACTTCTGCAACGAACGTGAGTTGAGCCTCGAGGGCAGCCGCGAACATAGGCTCTTGTGTAGCTGTCTAAAGCGGGCGACCAAAACGTATGCCCGGCGAAAATACACGGAGCTCAATAACATCGCTTCAACACTCTAGGATGCAAATGGATACCTTTTTTTGAAGGAATACCTTAAGTCGAGGATTGTTTTGCGTTCGGTGAGTGGATTATTTATGAGAATCGTCATGTTGTGGCAGGGCACGCGGTGAATTACAACTGCGCACGAGGCTACAATGGGCAACACAACATTCAACTGCGTACGAGGCTACAATGGGCAACACAACATTCAACTGCGTACGAGACTACAATGCACAACACAACATTCAACTGCGCACGAGGCTACAATACACAACACAGCATACAACTGCGCACGAGGCTACAATGCACAACACAACATTCAACTGCACACGAGGCTGCAATGCACAACACAACATTCAACTGCGCATGAGGCTACAATACACAACACAACATTCAACTGCGCACGAGGCTACAATGCACAACACAACATTCAACTGCGCACGAGGCTACAATGTGCAACACAACATTCAACTGCGCACGAGGCTACAATGCACAACCGAACATTCAACTGCTTACGAGGCTACAATGCACAACACAACATTCAACTGCATCCGAGGCTACAATGCACAACCGAACATTCAATTGCTTACGAGACTACAATGCACAACCCAACATTCAACTGCGCACGAGGCTACAATGCACAACCGAACATTCAATTGCTTACGAGACTACAATGCACAACCCAACATTCAACTGCGCACGAGGCTACAATGCACAACCGAACATTCAACTGCTTACGAGACTACAATGCACAACACAACATTCAACTGTGCACGAGGCTACAATGCACAACACAACATTCAACTGCGCACGAGGCTACAATGCACAACCGAACATTCAACTGCTTACGAGACTACAATGCACAACACAACATTCAACTGCGCACGAGGCTACAATGCACAACCGAACGTTCAACTGCTTACGAGACTACAATGCACAAAACAGCATTCAACTGCGCACAAGGCTACAATGCACAACACAACATTCAACTGCGCACGAGGCTACAATGCACAACCGAACATTCAACTGCTTACGAGACTACAATGCACAAAACAACATTCAACTGTGCACGAGGCTACAATGCACAACACAACATTCAACTGCGCACGAGGCTACAATGCACAACCGAACATTCAACTGCTTACGAGATTACAATGCACAACACAACATTCAATTGCGTACGAGGTTACAATGCACAGCACGGCATTCAACTTCGTACGAGTCTACACCAAAATGCAATACGTACGAGGCTACAATGCACAACACAGCATTAAACTGGCCAGCCCGACTTGGCGCTGTGCCGTGCCCGTGCTGAGCCGGGTACTGGCCGGCGCCAGTACTCCTGTACCGGGTATTGGCCGGCGCCAGTACTCCTGTACCGGGTATTGGCCGGCGCCAGTACTCCTGTACCGGGTATTGGCCGGCGCCAGTACTACTGTACCGGGTATTAGCCGGCGCCAGTACTGCTGTACCGGGTATTGGCCGGCGCCAGTACTGCTGAGCCGGGTATTGGCCGGCGCCAGTACTGCTAAGCCGGGTATTGGCCGGCGCCAGTACTACTGTACCGGGTATTGGCCGGCGCCAGTACCACTGTACCGGGTATTGGCCGGCGCCAGTACTGCTGAGCCGGGTATTGGCCGGCGCCAGTACTGCTGAGCCGGGTTTTGGCCGGCGCCAGTACTGCTGAGCCGGGTATTGGCCGGCGCCAGTACCACTGTACCGGGTATTGGCCGGCGCCAGTACTACTGTACCGGGTGTCTGCCCACGGGCGACCACCGCACGTAGAGCCCTACCGGGGCTGGTGGTCCTCACTGGCCACGGACGCAATGCTACCGGACAATGTCCAGGCGTGCTGCAGGTGCTGCTCGGATGTTGTGCAGGTGTGGTTCAGGTGTGGTTCAGGTGTGATTCAGGTGTGGTTCAGGTGTGGTTCAGGTGTGGTTCAGGTGTGATGTGAGCTTGGTCCAGGTGTGGTTCAGGTGTGGTTCAGGTGTGGTTCAGGTGTGGTTCAGGTGTGATGTGAGCTTGGTCCAGGTGTGGTTCAGGTGTGATGTGAGCTTGGTCCAGGTGTGGTTCAGGTGTGATTCAGGTGTGGTTCAGGTGTGGTTCAGGTGTGGTTCAGGTGTGATTCAGGTGTGGTTCAGGTGTGGTTCAGGTGTGATGTGAGCTTGGTCCAGGTGTCGTTCGGACGCGATTCAGGTGTGGTGCGGGTGTGATCCAGGTGTTGCTCAGTTGTGGTTCATTTATGATTCAGGAGTGGTATAGAAATAGTCCAGATGTGGCTCTAATCTCGTTCAGGTGTGGTTTAGGGGTGGTGCAGACGTTATTCAGGTTTGCTCTGATCTGGTTCAGTTGTAGTCCATGGATGGTGTAGACGTAGCTTAGGTTTGCTCTGATCTGGCTCAGTTGTGGTCCAGGTGTGGCTCAGATGTGGCTCAGGTGTGATGCAGATGCAGCTCAGTTGTGGTTCAGCTGTGGTCCAGGTGTAGCTCAGGTGTGGCTCAGGTGTGACGCGGCTGTTGACTTACATACTGACGTGCCGGCAGCCGTGTGTACCGAGCCGTGCTCCAACGGTGGTCGGTGTATCGGACCCGACCGCTGCGCCTGTGTCTACGGCTTCACGGGACGCAGGTGTGAGGCAGGTGAGGTCGCCGAAACAGCTGACGAAGCTGAGCTCCTCTCACCTGGACTGACCTCGACTGAACGGTCAATTTCGGTAATGACACTCTGCTCCAGTAAGAACGATGAGCTCCAGTGAGGGCGGTGAGCTCCAGTGAGGACGGTGAGCTCCAGTGAGGACGGTGAGCTCCAGTGAGGACGGTTAGCTCCAGTGAGGACGGTGAGCTCCAGTGAGCCAGATGAGCTCAAGTAAGGAGGGTGAGCTCCAGTGAGGACGACGAGTTCCAGTAAGGACGGTGAGCTCCAGTGTGCCATGTGAGCTCCAGTGAGGATGGTGCGCTCCAGTGAGCCAGGTGAGCTCCAGTGAGCCAGGTGAGCTCCAGTGTGCCAGGTGAGCTCCAGTGAGGACGGTGAGCCCCAGTGAGGACGGTGAGCTCCAGTGAGGACGGTGAGCTCCAGTGAGCCAGGTGAGCTCAAGTAAGGACATAAAGACATAAAAGATCAGTGCAACTATGAGCCACAAGGGCCCTTCTTGGTTGCACTTTGGACACTGAACCAGTTGCCCACCAAATCTGTCGATCAGCCCTCCCTGGAGTCGATCAGCCCTCCTTGCCCTTTTCCAATCTGTTGGAATTTCATTTTGTGAAACTGATCTACAAAATATTATATTAAGTGGAATTGCCAGTTCCTTTTCAGCTTCCCGCAATACCCTAGCATAAATTCCATCAGATCCTGCTGCCTTGTTTGGCTTTATTTTCTGATATAATTGAAAACAACATCACTGTCAATGAAACCAACATCGTGTATCTGATCACTTGTCACTGAACTGTGGTTCACGGTTGGCAGATTAGTCACATCCTCCACTGTAAACACTGATTTAAACTGCTTGCTCAGCTCCTCAACCATCTCACCATCCTCACTCAATATAGTCCCATTTACTTCCAGTGAACCAATTGTGCTTGAAACTTTACTTAGCTTGTAGAAACTAAAAAAACTTTTTACTGTCCCCATTACAGTTCCTAGCCAAATCCAATTATTTTGCTCGCTTTGCTGCTCTGGTTTTCTGCTTCACAGCATCTCTAGCTTTTTGATACGACCTTAGATTTACGATATTTGAAGCTTCCTTAAATACTCTAACTGCATCTTTCTTAGCCTTGGTTGCATTCATCAAATCTGGTGTATGCCATGCTGGCTTTCCTACCCTTCTTTTGCGCCTTTGCTTTTGGGGGACATGTCTATTCTGAATTTCCCTCAAGTAAGATTTGAACTTTTCCCACAATTCACAGGCATTTAAATCAAAGAATTCTTCTTCCAATTTTATGGCACTTAAAGCCTCTCTCATGCAGTCAAAATCTGCCCTGTTCAAATTTGGAATCTTTGCCAAATTATCCTTGATTGTCCCTGCTACTTGTGCCTTGAATCTCACTATGTTATGGTCACTTCTTCCAAAAGTTTCTCCTACAGTCAAGTCTTGAACTAAATCACTTAAATCTGAGAAGACAAGGTCCAAGAATGAGCCCTGCCTGGTTGGTTTCGTTACAAGCTGGTGTAAGAACAAGTCCTCTTCAAGGCATTTCCTAAACAGTCTACATGATGGGGAGCCAACAACAACATTTTCATATCCTTTTAGATTAAAGTCACCAAGAATAAGGCATTTCCTCTGAAAGTTTTTACTGATTTCCTCACAAATCACCTTATCGAGCTCCAGTTGATGAGAATGTGGCAAGGTTCCTGATCGATACAAAGCTCCTATCCTCAGTTTATTGCTGTTGTCTTTTCCCACAGCAACATCAAGCCAAATGGACTCCACAGACATATTTTTTACCCCATCTGCTACTTTTTGAGAACTGTATAAGCTATTCACATAGAGCATTACACCACCCCCTTTCACTGCTGGACCCCTATTGCATGAAAACATATTGTATCCCTGGATCTCATAGTCCTGCATGCTATCCCCAAAATATCCCTCACTGACCCATGCCTCAGTAATGCAAACAAAATTTGGTTTCTCCTCAGCAACATAACACTTGAACTCATCAAATTTGGATCGAATGCTCTGAGCATTAAGCATCATACACTTAACAAAAGTTCCATAACCCTCTTTGGCTTTTTGCCGTTTCAGACTACAGGACTGGGCCGTGCTTCACCGAGGTCAACAACGACATGTGTCAGTCGCAACTGCCCGGGGTCATCTGCACCAAGCAGCTGTGCTGCGCCACCGTCGGCAAGGCCTGGGGCCACCCATGCGAACACTGCCCCGCCACACTGCCCTGTGAGACCGGCTTCCTGAAGAACATCCACAGCGGGGAGTGTGTCGGTGAGTGGACACTCCGACTGTCCGATAGTCTGACTACGATAGTAGTCGGACTTGTTAGCAGGCTATTCAGGTAGAGTTGGGTCAAAATACAAAATATTAATAATTACGCTGCACGAATCATATCTGGATGGCACAACTTGACCACACATCGCGGGCTGGAGGTGCTCTGGGATGGTTATCAGTGCCGGACCTATTCACTTTCCTGCCATTGGCATGAAGTGCGCACCCGTGGACATCCGGCCTCTGTTGTTTATGTGTTCCGCGCCAGCCGTGAACAGCCATACCGCGGTCTCTCGACAACATCTGCATCAAGCAGCAGCTATTCGCCAGCCGTGCACAGCCATACCGCGGTCTCTTCCGCTCCGGAGTCGGCCGTGCTAACAACCAGACCACGGTGTCTCCAGACATCGACGAGTGCGAGGCGATCCCGGGCCTGTGCGAGGGCGGCAAGTGCATCAACACGGCCGGCTCCTTCCGGTGCCAATGTCCGCCGGGCCAGGTCCGCTCCGAGGAGACCAATGCCTGCGAGGACGCCGACGAGTGCGGCCAGCCGGGCGTCTGCGACAACGGCGTCTGCGTCAACATCGAGGGCGGCTACTTCTGCAACTGCAACCCCGGCTACATCCCCGGGCCCGCTAAGAAGTCCTGCATGGGTGAGGCTGCTTAGGTTTGAACTGGGGAGTCGGGCGGGGTGGCAGGAGTCCAGAGTGAGATAGAGGTGTAGATGAAATTGTCGAAGCTGACTCTAGATTGTCGAATATCAGGATGTGCATGCATTCCTGGGTTTTAATCTTGAGTTAAGTGCGGTTAATTAATAACGGGTCTTATGAGCATACACTGGTTATCATTGTTATTCCTGGAGTCCATATCAACAAGTCTCGCTCAGTTATCCATCAACATGCTGTTCGTGTGTTGAAACAACTTCTGAAATAACACCAGCTTTCTAGTGGTATTGAGATCCGAAGAATTTGTCTGCACATATTTCAAGTAATGCAGTTAGCCAACAGTGTCACATCACGGAGAGTGACCTTCACCAGCGCGTCTCGCCTACACCTACCGACCGCCGAGCTCACTGTCGTACTGCCGTCCGCAGACACTCGTCAGGGCACCTGCTACATGGAGTACGCCAACGGCCGGTGCAGCGGCCGGTTCCCTCACCTGCTGGCCAAGGTGGACTGCTGCTGCGGCACCAGTGTCGGCAAGGCCTGGGGCGTCGACGACTGCCAGCGGTGTCCGCAGCCGGGGTCACGTCAGTATCCCACACCATGCAGACTGCCACACAGACTGCCACACATACTCCTGCAGACTCCCACACAGACTCCCACACAGACTCCTGCACAGACTCCCACACAGACTCCCGCACAGACTCCCACACAGACTCCCGCTCAGACTCCTAAACAGACTCTCACACAGACTCCCACAGACTCCCACACAGACTCCTGCACAGACTCCCGCTCAGACTCCCAAACAGACTCTCACACAGACTCTCACACAGACTCCCACACAGACTCCCGCACAGACTCCCGCACAGACACCCACACAGACTCCCACACTGACTCACTCACAGACTCACCCACAGACTCACCCACAGACTTCCACACAGACTCCCACACAAACTCAAACACAGACTCCTACGCAGACTCCCACACAGCCTCCCACACCTACTCCCACACAGGCTCCCACACAGACTCCCACATAGACTCCCACAGACTCCCGCTCAGACTCCTAAACAGACTCTCACACAGACTCCCACAGACTCCCACACAGACTCCTGCACAGACTCCCGCTCAGACTCCCAAACAGACTCTCACACAGACTCTCACACAGACTCCCACACAGACTCCCGCACAGACTCCCGCACAGACACCCACACAGACTCCCACACTGACTCACTCACAGACTCACCCACAGACTCCCACACAGACTGCCACACAGACTGCCACATATACTCCTGCAGACTCCCACACAGACTCCCACACAGACTCCTGCACAGACTCCCACACAGACTCCCGCACAGACTCCCACACAGACTCCCCCTCAGCCCCTCAAACAGACTCTCACACAGACTCCCACACAGCCTCCCACACCTACTCCCACACAGGCTCCCACACAGACTCCCACATAGACTCCCATACAGACTCCCATACAGACTCCCATACAAAGTCACATATAGACTATGTGGGAGTCAGGCCACTCCCACAGGCTACCACACAGGCTTCCACACAAACTCCTGCACCGACTCCTGCACAAAATCAGACACCGAATCCCACACAACAGTCGTCGGTGTACACTTTCCTACATGGCAGTAGGCTAATGAACTCTGTGGAACGATGTCGGCTATGTAGAATCTCTCCACATCACTGACTAATTTTATTAATATGCTATCACTTTCTGCCGCTAGTGCCGTAGGTCTGAAAAGCTGGATAGATCACTTCTTTAGTACCTGTACTTTTAGGACAATGTCTTGTACTTTACAGCGTCATGCGTTCACTGATAGCCTGCTTTCTCCGGATGCCATGCCATATTTATGTAAGTGGCGGAATCTTTGAGTAGATGTGCATCGGTGTTTGTTTCCTTCCTCGTACTTTTCCTCCGGGGTGTCGTCTGACTCAGTCTGTATCACCAAGGAAGCGCCAGGTTGTGCTACCCGACAGCATCAGCTTGACCCGGTGCATGCCCCCAGGTGAGTATGACGGTCTGTGTCAGATGTCGGGCGTGCTGCGCCTGAAGGATTGCGCACTGCGGCCCAACATCTGTGGCCACGGCACTTGTATCGACACCGCCGGCTCCTACCGCTGCCAGTGCGACAACGGATACGAGGTGGATGCCCGCACCGCCAGGTGTGAAGGTCAGTGTCGAGGTCAGGTCACTTGGGTCAGTGTCAGGGTCAAGGTCGCGTGAGGTCAGGTCACTCGAGGTCAGTGCCAGGGTCAAGGTCGCATGAGGTCAATGTCTTGGTCAGTCAAAGTCTGTCTCCGGGTGAGAGTCACCTGAGGTCATTTCGCGTCACGCCATCTGAGGTCGGTGTCGAGATCAGGTCACCTGTAATCAGTATCAGCGTCAAGTTTACCGGCTGTCAGGTAATACAAGGCTACTGTCAGCGCATCGTGTTTTGTAGGGTCGGCTCGCTTGCTGCCAGCAGTCCATCCCGCTTGTTTCTCAGCGTATCTCATCGTGTATGTGATGACGTTGTAGTTCCACATCTTGAAATAAGTCTTGTGTTCTCAGAGAGGCTCCGACGTTTTGCAACCTCCTCAAATAATTACAGGTCTTCACGTGGGACCACAGAGTCAGCACCTCTGATGAGTTGTAAATAATCAGCCTTAGCTTTTCCAGACCCTCCCAATTAATATTTGGTAAACTCTACAGCTTTCCCATGTTTCCGAAACTGAGCATAATGATCGCCATGTGTGTGTGCTACATGACGTATTCAATATTTCGTTTTCTCCTGCCCGACGGTACCGTGAGGTGCTGACGGGCTACCAACTGGCTACAAGCTGAACTGAACTGAACAATGTTGACTGGTGTGACGGCTGGCGAGTGCCGACACGGTGACGTGTGTCAGGGAGGAGAGTGTTGACTGGTGTGACGGCTGGCGAGTGTCGGCGCCGTGACGTGTGTCAGGGAGGACAGTGTTGACTGGTGTGACGGCCTCTGCAGATATTGACGAGTGCCGGCGCCGTGACGTGTGTCAGGGAGGACAGTGTTGACTGGTGTGACGGCCTCTGCAGATATTGACGAGTGTCGGCGCCGTGACGTGTGTCAGGGAGGACAGTGTTGACTGGTGTGACGGCCTCTGCAGATATTGACGAGTGTCGGCGCCGTGACGTGTGTCAGGGAGGACAGTGTTGACTGGTGTGACGGCCTCTGCAGATATTGATGAGTGCCGGCGCCGTGACGTGTGTCAGGGAGGACAGTGTTGACTGGTGTGACGGCCTCTGCAGATATTGACGAGTGTCGGCGCCGTGACGTGTGTCAGGGAGGACAGTGTTGACTGGTGTGACGGCCTCTGCAGATATTGACGAGTGTCGGCGCCGTGACGTGTGTCAGGGAGGACAGTGTTGACTGGTGTGACGGCCTCTGCAGATATTGACGAGTGCCGGCGCCGTGACGTGTGTCAGGGAGGACAGTGTTGACTGGTGTGACGGCCTCTGCAGATATTGATGAGTGCCGGCGCCGTGACGTGTGTCAGGGAGGACAGTGTTGACTGGTGTGACGGCCTCTGCAGATATTGACGAGTGTCGGCGCCGTGACGTGTGTCAGGGAGGACAGTGCATCAACACGGACGGCTCCTACCGCTGCCAGTGTCCGCTCGGCTTCGACATGTCGGCCGATGGGCGACACTGTATCGGTGAGAACTCCGACATTCCCCGACATCCTGCGCGACATCCTGCCCGGCATCCTGCCCGACATCCTGCCCGACATCCTGCCCGACATCCTGCCTGACATCCTGCTCGACATCCTGCCCGACATCTCCCGACGTCTCGTCCGAAATCCTCCGTCATCTCGTCCAAACATTCTGGCCGACATCCTCCAACATCTCGCCTCCGACATGCTGTCCGACACCTGGGCCGACGAGCCGCAACGGTTCACCCACACCTGACTGGAAATGTGTATGCGCTGTTGTATTATACAGGAGACATCGTCATGAGCCTATACGATGGGCCAATGCGTACCTGCTTGATGACACGTGCAAAATTATTTGCATTGATATGCTAATTATCAGTGGAAGTTGGCATTAGTGGCTCTTAGCAATAACGAAACAAGAAGTAAACCGAAGATGCAAAATCCAGAGGTATTAATCTGTGGGTTGCAAGAAGGGCATAGGACTAGGTCATGGCCTGTTTTCAGAAACGTTTTTGACATGTTTTAGACACGCTCAGGGCCTATTTCGATGTGTGGTAGCACGGCTGAATGCTGTGGCGACACTGACATCTTGCCCCTAGGAAGTTCGTCTGATGACACCGACATCTTGCCTCTTGGAAGTTAGTCTAGTCTGGTGACACTGACATCGTGCCCCTAGGAAGTTGGTCTGGTGACACCTACATCGTGCCCCTAGGAAATTGGTCTGGTGACACTGACATCTTGCCCCTAGGAAGTTAGTCTGGTGACACTGACATCGTGCCCCTAGGAAGTTGGTCTGGTGACACCGACATCGTTCCCCTAGGAAGTTGGTCTGGTGACACCTACATCGTGTCCCGAGGAAATTGGTCTGGTGTCACTGACATCGTGCCCCTAGGAAGTTGGTCTGGTGACACCGACATCGTGCCCCTAAGAAATTGGTCTGGTGTCACTGACATCGTGCCCCTAGGAAGTTGGTCTGGTGACACCTACATCGTGCCCCGAGGAAATTGGTCTGGTGTCACTGACATCGTGCCCCTAGGAAGTTGGTCTGGTGACACCGACATCGTGCCCCTAAGAAATTGGTCTCAAGTTCCAGAAAATTAGTCAACTTCCTGGTGCTCAGCGATCATTTCTGGTGGGCGCTACTAGAACTCAAAACACGTACCGAGATAAGAAACCGAGATGCTGCAAGGTGTATATCATATGAAAACGATTAAAATTAGCCGAGGGTGCTTTTTCTAATGTGTACAAAATGTTTCAGCGTTGCATGCAGATAACTAATATTACGTGGAATGGAATATAGCTTGAACGGAGTGAGACAATAATTCAGAGCACGTGCCTGGATATCGGAAGTGCACAGCAGCTGACCATTTCGCCTGCGCTACGGTCAGATCACGACGAGTGCCAGTCGCGCGGCATGTGCGCCAACGGACGCTGCATCAACATGGACGGCAGCTTCAAGTGCGAGTGTGAGCCGGGCTTCCTTCTCTCACCCACCGGCTTCTCGTGCGTTGGTAAGTGTTCTGTGGTCTGTGATCGGCACTGGTCGCCGGCGACAACACTTCCTGTCTCTTTTGTTTCTGGCGTGAGTGCTCGGTCGCCTTGGCGCGTGTGATTGCTATGTGGGGTACTGCGTGCTGGTGTTCAACAATGAGCTGCTGGTGGGCAAATGGTTGCAGAATCCCGCATTTTCGTGACTGGAGTCAACATCTGATGGAAGATTGCAGGAGAAGAAAAGGTTGACCGCAACTGCTCGGCACTGTACAATTTTGATTCAGCTGGACAGTGAGGCCGTGTATGTCATGTCCGCCGACTACGTGGAACCGAATGACATCAGGTGCGGACAATGTTTACCGTGTCCGCTGCCTGCCGGACAGCTGATAGACAGCTGACAGCTACCCATCAGCTGTCAGCTGCATCACTCAGTATTCTGCTCCAGAGGATGCGACCGTGATTCTTATCGAGTCGCACAGCAAAAGCGTTCGCAGTTTCTCCGACGTGAATGTGTGGGAAATATCTATTTTCGAATTGGGGGATACCTAGCACATCGATACTACCCTGAGGGATCGCGACGCCAGTCGAACGGACATAATGTGCAACATTGGACTTTCATAGCCTCTGAGCCAGGGAATTCCACCCCGAAAAAGCTCCAGTCAGCCGGGATTTGAGCCCTCGGCCGTGCCGGCAGACACGGACGAGTGCCAGGAGAACTACCGCATCTGCCTGAACGGCCGGTGTGACAACGTGCCCGGCTCCTACCGGTGCGTGTGCCTGCGCGGCTTCACGCACTCCTCAGACGGCACGTTCTGCACCGACCTGGATGAGTGTCGTGAGGGCACCGTCTGCCAGAACGGCAAGTGCGCCAACACTGAAGGCGGCTTCCGGTGCGTCTGCCTGGCCGGCTACGTCCTCAGCAGAGATGGCACCACCTGCGTCGGTGAGCAATGGGCATAGGTGGCGCTAGATGTGCCGATGTTTATTTATAGGTGGCGCTAGCTGTGTCAAGTGGTCAACGTCGAGTACAGAGATGCTGCTGCGTGTGTGGGGGCAAGGCTCCGGTGATTCCAACCTCGTGTAGGTAAGAAAAAAGTTAACAGGAACCAATCGGTCGGTCCCGAGTTTCACGACTTTCAATAATACGCTTTTTTGCTAGGTTTCAAGCACTCCAGTATAATATAGGACCCCAGTGCCTGCAGCATGGGTCCTATATCCTGCCCTTTCCATTCTCTCGTTTAGCATCCCCAGTAGCGCCTACTCCGATGTCTGTGTTCGTGAGTACAGTTTGAGCGAAGTTCGCGCCATTCTTTGGCCGTAATGTGTCGCTAGAGGTTGCATGTACCACCTTCGCTGATGTGGAATGAATGCTAGCTGCTTTCATGATGTCGATGGGTGGCCGTAGTAGTTACATAAAAACCGAACTCTAGGGTCAGCCATTGTCCAATGCGAAATCCTGCTAGGGTTTATGGCCGTCTTCCTATCTCATAGATCGACTGATAGAAGAGCACTGTGTGCCAGCAGGTATCTTATGGTGGGAACAAAGCGCCTTTAAGGATTCAAGCGTTTAGCACTCAGCCAGCTTAATCGTCTCCTTGGCCTATGTCTTGAAGTTGCTGCCTCCAACTTGTCTCTGTGTGTAGAGACCACCAGTACACTGCTAAACATGCCATCCCTCTCGCTGTGTGTACGCTTTGTACAGCTGACCAGAGGGGCGGAGTCCCCGTGTGCTGTGTCCCCCAGCTGACCAGAGGGGCGGAGTCCCCGTGTGTTGTGTCCCTCAGCTGACCAGATGGACGGAGTCCCCGTGTGCTGTGTCCCCCAGCTGACCAGATGGACGGAGTCCCCGTGTGCTGTGTCCCTCAGCTGACCAGATGGACGGAGTCCCCGTGTGCTGTGTCCCCCAGCTGACCAGAAGGGCGGTATCCCCCAGCTGACCAGAAGGGCGGAGTCCTCGTGTGCTGTGTCCCCCAGCTGACCAGAAGGGCGGAGTCCTCGTGTGCTGTGTCCCCCAGCTGACCAGAAGGGCGGAGTCCTCGTTTGCTGTGTCCCCTGTCCAGCTGACCAGAGGAACGGAGTCCCCGTGTTCTGTGTCCCTTGTCCAGCTGACCAGATGGACGGAGTCCCCATGTGCTGTGTCCCTCGCTTACCAGAGGGGCGGATACCCCGTGTGCTGTGTTCCCTGCTGTGAGCAGATGCTCCGTTGACAGACTCGGTCTGTATTGTATTAAATGTGCTGCGTTGTCTGCCATGAGCTGTAACGTCTGACTTGTGCCGTCTCTGCCTGTGTGCTGTGTAGTTCTGTGTAGTTCTGTGAAGTTCTGTAGTGTTTAGTGTTCTGTGTAGTTATATGTAGTTTGCTGCACGATGCTGTGCGCTGTGTTGTTCTTTATGGCTAAGCCATCTCAGTGACCGGCGTCGGGATGCCCAGCGTTGTCTGCTGTGTCCCCTTTATAGCTAAGCCCTACCAATGTCGGGCGTCCGGATGTCGGGCGTTGTCTGCTCTCGGCGGAGTTCCCTCCGACATGTGGCCGGGTCGACATGTCGGGCGTTGTCTGCTGTCGCCGGAGTTCCCTCCGACATGTGGCCGGGTCGACATGTCGGGCGATATTGTCGTGCTTGCGCGACCTGCCTCCGACATGTGGCCGCGGCGACATGTCGGGCGTTATCTGTCTCGGGGCAGCTTCCGCTCCGACAGTGGCCGGCGACTCGGGCTTGTCTGCTGTCGCCGGAGTTCCCTCCGACATGTGGCCGGTTCGTACATGTCGGCAGAAAACGACGAGTGACCGAGCGGCCTACAGGGTAGCGGGTGGCGTCACGCTGGGACTGGACGGACGTCTGTGTCGGTACGTGCACGGGGAACGAGCGTGACCGCAGCGGTGCATACAAGGCCGGCTTCACGCTGGGACTGGACGGACGTCAGTGTGTCGGTACGTACACGGGGAAAACGAGGTGACCGAGCGGCATACAGGGTAGAGGGTGGCGTCACTCTGGGACTGGACGGACGTCAGTGTGTCGGTACGTACACGGGGAAAACGAGGTGACCGAGCGGCATACAGGGTAGAGGGTGGCGTCACTCTGGGACTGGACGGACGTCAGTGTGTCGGTACGTACACGGGGAAAACGAGGTGACCGAGCGGCATACAGGGCAGAGGGTGGCGTCACGCTGGGACTGGACGGACGTCAGTGTGTCGGTACGTACACGGGGAAAACGAGGTGACCGAGCGGCATACAGGGTAGAGGGTGGCGTCACGCTGGGACTGGACGGACGTCAGTGTGTCGGTACGTACACGGGGAAAACGAGGTGACCGAGCGGCATACAGGGTAGAGGGTGGCGTCACTCTGGGACTGGACGGACGTCAGTGTGTCGGTACGTACACGGGGAAAACGAGGTGACCGAGCGGCATACAGGGTAGAGGGTGGCGTCACTCTGGGACTGGACGGACGTCAGTGTGTCGGTACGTACACGGGGAAAACGAGGTGACCGAGCGGCATACAGGGTAGAGGGTGGCGTCACGCTGGGACTGGACGGACGTCAGTGTGTCGGTACGTACACGGGGAAAACGAGGTGACCGAGCGGCATACAGGGTAGAGGGTGGCGTCGGAGCACTCTGGGCAGCAGGGTGGCAGGGGGCAACATGTGCAAACTAGAAGGGCACAAAATGTGGCGTGTGGAGTGTTCGGATTCACGATCGCTCAGAAGGTAAACACAGCCAAAGCGTCAGGGCGAAGGAATCAGGTTTAGGTCGATAACTCCATGCAACACGTATAAGGGGCAACAGCTAAGGTTACCGAAGAGTGTGAGGCGTGCTCCCTGTCCCCGTGTTTTACGATTACGCTTACCGACATTGATGGTGTGCCTAGTTTGTGTCAGATAGTAATGGATACATTACAGACACAGACACAGACACAGACACAGACTCAGACACAAACGCAAATGGAGGCACATACCCAGACACGCACACGCACGCACGCGCATCTCGGCCGCTCCGGTGACTGACTGCGACTGCGACTGCGACTGCGACTGCGACTGCGACGGCGACGGCGACGGCGACGGCGACGGCGACTGTGACTGTGACTGTGACTGTGACTGTGACTGTGACTGTGACTGTGACTGTGACTGTGACTGTGACTGTGACTGTGACTGTGACTGTGACTGTGATGGTGACTGTGATGGTGATGGTGACTGTGACTGTGATGGTGACTGTGATGGTGACGGTGACGGTGACGGTGACGGTGTGCGCGTCGTTTCAGACTCGCGGCGGGATTACTGTTTCGCCATGTACCGGGAGGGCCAGTGTCTGAACCCGAGCATGATGCCGGTGACCAAGTCCCAGTGCTGCTGCTGCACCGTGGTGGTGAACCAGCCCATGGGCTGGGGCACGCCCTGCCAGCAGTGTGCCGAGCCCGGCACCGACCAGTTCAACCAGCTCTGTCCGTTCGGACCCGGCATGACCCACGAAGGAACCGGTAAGGCGCGGCCACCGCCCGCTCCCCAACCAAAGTCTCGGTGGCGCCCGCTCTCCCAGTTCGTAGTGGCGCCCGCTCCCCCAGGTAACGGTGGCGTACTCTTCCCCAGGTCATGGTGGCGTCCGCTTCCCCAGGTCACGGTGGCGTATTCTTCCCCAGGTCACGGTGGCGTACTCTTCCCCAGGTCATGGTGGCGTAATCTTCCCCAGGTCATGGTGGCGCCCGCTTCCCCAGATCATGGTGGCGCACTCTCCCTACCAGGACGTATAGCCGTAGAGACCAGTGCCGTATGTAATAAAATGCGGCTTATCCCACGTGTCACACGTGCTGAACTGCGGCAGTATTTTGGACCGAACACTTCACATCTACTGCTGGGATATCATGGTCGACGTTGAGAACTAGGCGTGGACATAATAGAAGGTGGAGTTTCTCCGGAATGAACATTTCTGTCGATTGGCTACGTCAGCACTGCACAAAAATTGTTTTGTTATGTTTTGTTCGCGAATCCCGGTAGCTAAATAATTGATACAAGAAAATGACTTTTCGTCAATAATAAGATCATTTCCTTTGCTTTTCTCACATGTTTTACTTGCCTTTGTTATCGCCTTGCGGACAAGCACGAGTACATGTTCCAGCACGAAACCCACACACACCGGTAAAACTCATCGTGATTCGTTCTGACCTCGACTCAGACCGATACACCACAAACGTGACCTCACCTCGCCACCAATCCGGGGGCCCGCCCCTGCTCACCGAGCCACGCTAATCGCAGACATCAACGAGTGTGCCCAGACGCCTGGAGTGTGTGCCAACGGCGCCTGCGAGAACCTGGACGGCGCGTACCGGTGCATCTGCAACCCGGGCTACACGGCCGACCAGACGGGCAAACGCTGCGTCGACGAGGACGAGTGTGCGCTCGACCCTCTGCTCTGCGACGGTGGCCAGTGTCGCAACATACCGGGAGGGTTCCAGGTGAGTGGTGCGGCACCCCGGAGGGCTACAGGTTAGTGAGGTGACACCCGGAGGGCTACAGATCAGTGGCACGACACCCCGCAGGGCTATAGGTCAGTGATGCGACACCCCGGAGGGCTACAGATCAGTGGCATGACACCCCGTAGGGCTATAGGTCAGTGATGCGACACCCCGGAGGGCTACAGATCAGTGGCACGACACCCCGTAGGGCTATAGGTCAGTGATGCGACACCCGGAGGGCTACAGATCAAGGGCACGACACCCCGTAGGAATTCAGGTTAGTGACATGACCCTCCAGAGGGATACGGGTCAGTGACAAGACACCCCGGAGGTCCACATGCCAGTGACACGACACCCCAGAGGTCCACATGTCAGTGACACGACACCCCCGGAGGTACACATGTCAGTAACACGACACCCCGGAGGTCCACATGTTAGTGACACGACACCCCAGAGGTCCACATGTTAGTGACACGACACCCAGGAGGTCCACATGTCAGTGACACGACACCCCGGAGGTACACATGTCAGTGACCCAACACCCCGGAGGTCCACATGTCAGTGACACGACACCCCAGAGGTCCACATGTCAGTGACGCGAAACCCCGGAGGTCCACATGTCAGTGACATGACACTCCGGAGGTCCACATGTCAGTGACACGACACTCCGGAGGGATACGGGTCAGTGACACGACACCCCAGAGGTCCACATGTCAGTGACACGACACCCCGGAGGTCCACATGTCAGTGACATGAAACTCCGGAGGGATACGGGTCAGTGACACGACACCCCAGAGGTCCACATGTCTGTGACATGACACTCCGGAGGGATACGTGTCAGTGACACGACACCCCAGAGGTCCACATGTCAGTGACACGACACCCCGGAGGTCCACATGTCAGTGACACGACACCCCGGAGGTCCACATATCTGTGACATGACACTCCGGAGGGATACGTGTCAGTGACACGACACCCCATATGTCCACATGTTAGTGACACGACACTCCGGAGGGATACGGGTCAGTGACACGACACCCCAGAGGTCCACATGTCAGTGACACGACACCCCGGAGGTCCACATGTTAGTGACACGACACCCCGGAGGTCCACATATCTGTGACATGACACTCCGGAGGGATACGTGTCAGTGACACGACACCCCATATGTCCACATGTTAGTGACACGACACTCCGGAGGTCTACATGTCAGTAACACGACACTCCGGAGGGATACGGGTCAGTGACACGACACCCCGGAGGTCCACATGTCAGTGACACGACACCCCGGAGGTCCACATGTCAGTGACACGACACCCCGGAGGTACACATGTCAGTGACACGACACCCCGGAGGTCCACATGTCAGTGACACGACACCCCAGAGGTCCACATGTCAGTGACACGACACCCCGGAGGTTCACATGTTAGTGACACGACACCCCGGAGGTCCACATGTCAGTGACACGACACCCCGGAGGTCCACATGTCAGTGACACGACACCCCGGAGGTTCACATGTTAGTGACACGACACCCCGGAGGTCCACATGTCAGTGACACGACACCCCGGAGGTCCACATGTCAGTGACACGACACTCCGGAGGTCCACATGTTAGTGACACGACACTCCGGAGGGATACGGGCCAGTGACACGACACTCCGGAGGTCCACATGTCAGTGACATGACACTCTGGAGGGATACGGGCCAGTGACACGACACCCCGGAGGTCCACATGTCAATGACACGACACCCCAGAGGTCCACATGTTAGTGACACGACACTCCGGAGGTCCACATGTCAGTGACACGACACTCCGGAGGGATGCCGGTCAGTGACACGACACCCCGGAAGTCCACATGTCAGTGACACGACACCCCGGAGGTCCACATGTCAGTGACACGACACCCCGGATGGATACAGGTCAATGACACGACACCCCAGAGGTCCACATGTTAGTGACACGACACCCCGGAGGTCCATATGTTAGTGACACGACACCCCGGAGGTCCACATGTCAGTGACATGACACTCCGGAGGATACGGGTCAGTGACACGACACCCCAGAGGTCCACATGCTAGTGACACGACACTCCGGAGGTCCACATGTCAGTAACACGACACCCCGGAGGTCCACATGTTAGTGACACGACACCCCAGAGGTCCACAGGTTAGTGACACGACATCCTGGAGGTCCACATGTCAGTGACACGACACCCCGGAGGTCCACATGTCAGTGACACGACATCCCGGAGGTCCACATGTCAGTGACACGACACCCCAGAGGTCCACATGTCAGTGACACGAAACCCCGGAGGTTCACATGTTAGTGACACGACACCCCGGAGGTCCACATGTCAGTGACACGACACCCCGGAGGTCCACATGTCAGTGACACGACACACCGGAGGTCCACATGTCAGTGACACGACACCCCCGGAGGTCCACATGTCAGTGACACGACACCCCGGAGGGATACGGTCAGTGACATGACACCCCGGAGGTCCACATGTCAGTGACACGACACCCCGGAGGTATCCAGGTTAGTGGCATAGAGTCTCCGCAGGAGTCGAGGTCCACAATCTCTGAAGGGTTCCATGCCAGTAACTGAGGGCACTTCACTGATGGCTGGTCGCCACACCACTACTGGCGGGACCAAGAGCAAAGGAGAACGTTGCTCATATCGTCTCCTGCGGTTCGTTTTCAAAGCGTTTAAATTTGCAAGCAAAAACAAGTAACGTTGTGTCTAATTGATCAATTGCTGGCCCCTTCAGTAGATCTGATCTGGTAAAATGTTAAAAAGAAGTCTAATCAATTCCGATCCTTCCATGAACGCCATCTTAGCCTGAGGAGCGGTGACTGTGACTGTGACTGTGACTGTGACTGTGACGGTGTGTGGCGGTGACCGTGACCGTGGCCGTCACCCTGACCTGTTCCCACAGTGTATCTGCCCGCCGGGTACGGAGCTCAGCACGTCCACGGACCGGTGTGACGACGTCGACGAGTGTGTGCAGCCGGCCGCCGAGCCGTGCGCCGGCGGCCGCTGTCTCAACACGTTGGCCAGCTTCGAGTGTGTCTGCCCCGAGGGCATGCAGCTGGACAGCTCCCAGCGCATCTGCATTGGTGAACAGCCTCAGAACCTTCCTCTGACGCCGTCGGGCTCTATGACTTGCTCTATGACTCTATGACTTGCTGGAAGTCGTTTTTTGTGGGTGGGGTGGGGGTGGGGGTACAATAATGCCAATTTACAAGCAAGGCATTTTTAATCAGAAACAGTTAATGCACCTATTTGCTCTGCTGTTGCTAGGGCTCAGAAAATGCTTAATATGAAATATATAATAATGTATTTAACAGATAGCTCTTAAAAAAAAAGATTTTGTGTTTTGAAAACTGTTACATTGTGCACTTTCATCGATGTCAGATCATTTAGAAAATCGCTATGATCGGCTACTTACTCAATTGAAGGTCGAATAGAACCAATGAGTTCTTGGATCTCTTTTTTAACTCCATTTATTTACCCCTAAGGGTGCTTAGTACTTAAATTGATAGCAAATCAATCTCACCTGGTTTTGGCAAGCTATACTAATTTATAACGCATTGTAACTAGCAGCTATAAGCACGCCGGTGCTTAATGTCTGCCAGACAATAAAATATGAGTTCCAGGACAGTTAAAATCAAATAGCAATTTGAGTTAGCGGTCTGCGAATGTAACTGTGTCGCGCGGTAGTAATGTAACTGTGTCGCGCGGTAGTAATGTAACTGTGTCGCGCGGTAGTAATGTAACTGTGTCGCGCGGTAGTAATGTAACTGTGTCGCGCGATAGTAATGTAACTGTGTCGCGCGGTAGTAATGTAACTGTGTCGCGCGGTAGTAATGTAACTATGCCGCGCGGTAGTAATGTAACTGTGTCGCGTGGTAGTAATGTAACTGTGTCGCGCGGTAGTAATGTAACTGTGTCGCGCGGCGGGCAGATGACCGGCGCGGCTCGTGCTGGACCAAGGTGCGCGGTGGCCGGTGCGAGGCCAACCTGCCAGGAGCCGTGCTCAAGTCTCAGTGCTGCTGCTCAGTGGGTCTCGCCTGGGGAAGTCCCTGCGAGATGTGCAATCCCGGCGACTGCCAGTGCGGCATCGGCTACGCCAAGGTGAGGCGCCGACACATCACCTGCGTCAGGCAGCACCTGGAAGGCCTCGCTCGTAGCGTGCTGAGATCCACACGTAATACGTACATCCTGTACTGAGGCTGGCTAGGGCTGAGGTCAACCTTTGGGTAGCCCTGAGTAGGCACTGTGTCTTATTCTCCGATTGTCATTTGACATTGTGCTCACACTAAACGGCCAAAGATCTGAAGCAATTTGCTGATATCTAGTGTCCAATGCTCTGGCAATTCGGTGATCTGCAGGCACTGGGCTTGCCATTGATATGCAAACTGCGGTCTGCACGCTACCCTTGTTTATCTTTCGCTTGTGCTTAACGGTGGCTACATATATGCTTAATCACACAAATCACACATACGCTATCTCAACTCAATATCCCTATCGGATCGAAATAGTGGAGAACGTCTGTAGGTGCCCTTACCATTAAAAAGTAAATCGGGAGTTTTTTAGGGAAGTTCTTGTGCGTTACACATCGCTGGGGAAGTTTTCCAATCGCACGAGACCACTCGATCTTCTCACGAATCTGCTCAGACCTTCTCACGAGTGTATCCGACCTTGTCATGAAATCTGCTTCGACGTTCGCATGTGCTTTCCCAACATCTTTTTCACAAACCTGCCCCGACCTTCGCAAAAGCCGGTCTTGGCCACCTGAAGAATCGACCCCAGCCATCTGCCGGATTTGCAACGAGCCAACCCCGACCATGTGCTGGACTTGTGACGAGCCAGTCCTGACCTTGTGCTGGACTTGTAACGAGCCAACCCTGACCTTGTGCTGGACTTGTAACGAGCCAGTCCTGACCTTGTGCTGGACTTGTAACGAGCCAGCCCTGACATTGTGCTGGATTTGCGACGAGCCAACCCCGACCTTGTGCTGGACTTGCGACGAGCCAACCCCGACCTTGTGCTGGACTTGTGACGAGCCAGTCCCGACCTTGTGCTGGACTTGTAACGAGCCAGCCCTGACCTTGTGCTGGACTTGTGACGAGCCGCCTGCCGAACGTTTGGTGAGCCAGCCACAGCCCTACCTGAGCTCGTCCCTGCACCTGCAGCTGGACGGTAAGACGTGCACAGACATCAACGAGTGCCTGCTGAGTCCGGACATCTGCGAGGGCGGTGGCGTGTGCGTCAACACGGAGGGCTCCTTCACGTGCGACTGTCCGCCCGGTCTGACGCTGGACGCGTCTCGCACCAAGTGTGTCGACCTGCGCGAGGAGACGTGCTACCTGCAGTACCGCAGTGGGCAGTGCTCGCACCCTCTGTCGGGCGTCTACAAGAAGGCGCTGTGCTGCTGCGCCATGGGCGCCGCCTGGGGCGACAGCAGGTGGGTGGTGCTGCTGTGGTGAAATGGTAACAACAGGTGGGTGGTGCTGCCGGGCCGTGGGGACAGGCAGGTGGTGACGACTTCTTTGTCGGTGCCGTCATGTTCTGCCGTCGATACGATAGTCATGATGATGCTGTAAGACGTGGAAGCTTAGTTGTGAGTGGTAAGATTTGAGTGCGGATTTCGTTTCGCAGATTTTACCTGACTTGCATTGCAAGATTCTGAAAACCGGATCGTAGGAATAATTTAATGGCAAAGTCTGATGGTTTTGATCTGGTGGTGAGGATCACGTGTTTCTGATCCGCTGGTCAGCCTCTAACGTGATGAGCTGATGAGGATCCGACAGTGTTCGGCTGATTGTGTCCACCTCTGCACTTCCCCTCAGATGCGAGCAGTGCCCACCGCAGAGCTCCAGTGCCTTCAGGGAGCTGTGTGAGAAGGGTCCCGGCTTCATACAGCGCAAGGACATCAACGAGTGCACGGAGTTCGTGGATATGTGCAAAGACGGCCGCTGCAGGAACAGCATCGGCAGCTTCCAGTGCCGCTGCAACCAGGGCTACTCTCTAGACGAGGCTGGCGTTACGTGCCTCGGTAAGGACCATGTCGTTTTATAGCTGGCGTTAGCCAACACCGTTGACACGGTGATCGAGGCCGATACAAACCATGCGTGATTTCTTTGGAATTGAGTTGTTTAACCAAATCATCTTTGTCGAAATGAAACAACTGATGCTGTAGTTTGATAGAGGATTACCGGTGGTTGAACGTTCACGCAATGATGGTGTTTGACAATCTATGCCACACTAACATCGAACCCGAGGCTTGCGTGTAGCAAATGATGACATGGGCAGGGGGCGGGGGCATCGGTAGTGAATGTTGCAATTAGCTGGCACCGTCTTTCGAATATTCCCAGGGGCAAAACACCGATTGGCGAGCAAGATATCTGGGCGCTGCATGACTGATGCAGTCGATGCGCCTCTAACATTCAGTAACCAACCGACCCTGGAAATATCCGAACTCCACCTGTCCACACAAGATAACCCATCCAGCAGTTCAGACCGCGTCTGCATTTCAGACATCGACGAGTGTAACATCATGAGGGGAGTGTGCGGCAACGGCACCTGCCAGAACACGCCCGGCGGGTTCGTGTGCGACTGCAACGACGGCTTCGAGTCCACCATGGTGATGCAGGTCTGCATGGGTACGTACGGCTCGCATGTTGTGATCCATGTAGGTCAACGGTCGTGCAGTGACTCGGCTCCCGGGAGCTCGGTATGCTTGGTGCTATGCATTGCCGGGCTGGGGACAGCTATGTGCGGGCTGGGGACATCCTCTGTGAAGCTGGTGGCTTTATCCATACTATGCTGATTTTAACGGTTACGTCACTTATGTCTCCTGTATGTGCAAGATAGCTCCATGTTTTAAAACGTATTCATGCGCGAGATCAAATGCAGGAAGAATGAGTCGTTCGTGCAGTAAGTTTCGCTAGCCTGGGAAAATATGCGACACACAAGCAGCAACAATATTGCATACAGTGTCGCACCACCTTGCCTCAAATATAGTATTGTTTAATATAACGAAGAATGGCTCTTAGATGCTCCTGGGTTTTAGACATTGTGTAAATAAAATATTTATCCTCCAGGCTGCGTTCCTGTATCTACCCCTGTATCTGCCCCTGTATCTGCCCCTGTGTCTGCCCATGTATCTGCCCCTGTATCTGCCAGTGTATCTGTCCCTGTGTTTTCTCTGTATCTGTCCCTGTATTTGCCCCTGTATTTGCCCCTGTATCTGCTCCTGTAACTGCCCCTGTATCTGCTCCTGTATCTGCCCCTGTATCTGCTCCTGTATCTGCCCCTGTATCTGCCCCTGTATTTGCCCCATGTATTTGTTGCTATATTTTTCCCTGTATATGTCCCTGTAACTGCCCCTGTATCTACCCCTGTATCTGCCCCTGTGTCTGCCCATGTATCTGCCCCTATATCTGTCAGTGTATCTGTCCCTGTATTTTATCTGTATCTGTCCCAGTATTTACCCTGTATTTGCCCCTGTATCTGCTCCTGTAACTGCCCCTGTATCTGCCCCTGTATCTGCCCCTGTATTTGCCTCATGTATTTGTTGATATATTTGCCCCTGTATCTGTCTTTGTACCTGTCCCTGTAACTGCCCCTGTATCTACCCCTGTGTTTGCCCCTGTATCTTTCCCTATAACTGCCCCTGTATCTGCCCCTATACCTATCCCTGTATCTGCCCCTGTGCCTGTCCCTGTATCTGCCCCTGTACCCGTCTCTGCGCATGGCTATATGACCCGGCGGCGACCTCTGTGACCTCCACGATCTCTGTCGTCAGACGTTGACGAGTGTGCCCGTACGCCGGGTCTGTGTCGCGGCGGCAGATGTATCAACACGCCTGGCAGCTTCCGGTGCGAGTGCCCACCGGGCCACCAGGTGGCGCCCAACGGTCGCTCCTGCAAAGGTGATCTCCTGAGGCATGCGTGTACACACACCACTCATACACATTTACACACATGCACACATGCACAGACACGCCTATGCATCACACACACTTTATATATATATATATATACATTTTAGCCTTCGTTGTAACGAAATGCTGCATCCAATGTCCTATTCTCAGCTAGATGTACATACAGGATGTTCCAGCATCTGTTCCTCGATGAAGAAGGTTTTTTGAAACCTATAGGAAGCTGGTGCAACATGGCATATTGCCCTTGACCAAAATGTCTCGTAGGTGCCATGACGTCCCGACGCATTTTTTTAATAGCATGCAGCACCAGTGCAAATTACCGGTACGGTTTTTCCAGTGAACTGATGTTGTGTGGGTGTTGACTATACCCTTGTTGTCAAGATAGTCGATGGCACGTGACCCTGCCGTGTTCCACAGACATCGACGAGTGCTCTCAGACGTCGGGCATCTGCAGCAACGGCGTGTGTGAGAACATGATGGGCGCCTACCAGTGCGTCTGTGACAACGGCTTCCAGCAGACTGGCCAGGGCGCGCACTGCGAGGGTCAGTCTCGTCCCCAGGTCATATCCGGTCATTTCCGGCAATCTCTGCACCGCCGCCGGTCTTCGATGCCGTACCGCAGTACACCCATGTCTGGCACTGTTCATTCACTCAGCTGTAATACTGTTCCGCCGTGCAGGTTGCTGCGATACCATTTGGCCATGCACTCAGCTGTAATACTGTTCCGTCGTACACCCAGCTGCGATACTGTTCCGCCATGTACCTACTCATCTTTGATACTGTTCCGTCGTACACCCAGCTGCGATACTGTTCCGCCATGCACCTTGCTTCAGTTCTGTTCCATTATACTTCTACTGATATAAATGACTAGATACTTCTATTGATATCAATGCTTAGGTGCTCGATAGGCAAACGATGTTTCCTAATCGGTATGGTTACAGTTTTGCATTTGGACCAATGTACACAAAGACATGGCGAGCAGATGTGTCGGGGGTTCCCATTGGTGACGGCTCAGAAGACCCCCTTCGAAACCGATTTGGGATGGCCAAGCATGTCTCTTGGGTTCCGCGAGTTGACATTGCGACGTAATGCTATAATGGTGGGCTACACGTGTCTTACGTTGGTGCACACCTGCTCCTCAGACATGGACGAGTGTGGTCTCAACAACGGAGGGTGCAGCCATCTCTGTAGCAACAACAGGGGAAGCTTTTCCTGCTCCTGCCACCCGGGGTAAAATGACTGTCCCTGTGGAAATAAACGGTAGATTCTCCTGCCCTTGCCACCAGAGGTGAAATTTGCATATTGGTAGCGACAGCAGAGGTAGATTCCACTCCTACTCTCAGGATTAAGATAGTCACATGATTTTGCACTGTGCTGTTAGCAAGCAGCACAGGTAAACTCTGACCAGTTGAGCCTGCCATGTATACTAGAAAAAGTCATGGTTGTTCAAGTTCATACACCGATTGTGACCTTGTCATATTTCGATTTGAATAGGGTACAGGTTCGTCTGCGTGTGGGTGTGGTTGATCGAGCACATTAAATGCGAGTCTTTTTAATTACATTGGAAACTGAATTCTGACTTCAGAATCCCATGAAGGTCTTTTATAGCAATCCAGTATTCCATAATTGAGACGGAATGAATGTCCTTTTAAAATTCATATTTGGATTAGATAATTTCCCATACCATAGTGGTGTGCATGCGTGTGCTTGTGTGTTCGTGTGTGGAGGAGGAAAGGGAGGTGTTGGCGTGACATTTTCATTTTGTTCCTCCTGTTGCACCCAGTAGGGAAGTGTGACAATGTGCTCTGTTTTGTTGGTCGCCCACTATTTGGCTTACAAGAGGTGATCGGATCTGGTTGTTTGATTGTAGCTGCAGGAGTCCGTTGGTTGTGATCGTTGCGGTCCGTTGGTTGTGATCGTTGCGGTCCGTTGGCTGTGATTGTTGTGGTTCGTTCGTTGTTGGTGTTGTAGTTCGTTGGTTGACTGTTGTGGTCGGTTCGTTGTGACTGCCGTGGTTCCTGGGTAGTGACTGTTGTGGTCGGTTGGTTGTGACTGTTGTGATCGGTTGGTTGTGACTGCCGTGGTTCCTGGGTAGTGACTGTTGTGATCGGTGGGTTGTGACTGTTGTGGTCGGTTGGTTGTGACTGCCGTGGTTCCTGGGTAGTGACTGTTGTGATCGGTTGGTTGTGACTGTTATGGTCGGTTGGTCGGTTGTGACTGTTGTGGTCGGTCGGTTGTGACTGTTGTGGTCGACTGCAGGTACCAGCTGCTGGGCGATGGCCGCAGCTGTGTGGATGTAGACGAGTGTAAGAAGGGCGAGGAAGTCTGCAACGGTGGCAAGTGTGTCAACGTACCGGGCAGCTACCGGTGCACGTGCGAGGGCGGCCTCAAGTACGGCGAGGAAGGAGAGGCGTGTGTAGGTAGGTACAGCACGACAGCAAACCACTGCCGCACTGCAGAGGCGTGTGTAGGTGGGTACAGCACGACAGCAAACCACTGCCGCATTGCAGAGGCGTGTGTAGGTGGGTACAGCACGACAGCAAACCACTGCCGCATTGCAGAGGCGTGAGTAGGTGGGTACAGCTCGACAGCAAACCACTGCCGCACTGCAGAGGCGTGTGTAGGTGGGTACAGCTCGACAGCAAACCACTGCTGCACTGCACCACACTACGCTGGCTAGGATATGGTGTTCCTGGTTCGGGCGAGCTTAGTTACGCTCATGTGTAGGAAAGTTCCTATATTGGCTTGAGTGATAGTCTAATGAACTTCGCGTCTCGATAACCCCGGTAGTGACAGCACCAATGTCCTTCCGGCTGCCTGTATTACACTGCAGCGCTCCAATAAACACACAATACAGTTAAACACCGTACAGAACTTCCTCCTCTGAATGAAAGCCGTGATATCGCCTTTCCTATGAATTTAGAAGCCGAATTTAGTCGGGAAGCGCGCGCGCGCCGGAGCGTTTCAGCAGAGGTCCGCTCGCAGTGAGAATCCAAGCCCGACTGCCGCTGGGCGCGCGGCCGCTCGCAACGCCGGAAGACCCCCGGTCTCTTATTGGCTGAGAACCTCAATACGCCCACCTCACGTCACATCCCTGTTCTGGAATGATCGAGTGCCTTCCAGACGGGAAGTTGGCCTGCATTAGTGGCGGTAGCGATGTTACATTTACGTTATACTTTTACAATCTATAGGTTTACGGGATTATTTCAATTACAGTTACGGGATAGCCAAAAGTATAATTTTATATGAACTCTGTTACACATGTGAGGTACACTGCCTCTTCGGATATGGATTCCACAGGCAGTTGATTAACTGGTCCGTTTATATAATACTACTTTCAGAATTTGGAAGTGGAAGGGGTGAACCGCATGACGTGGCGGAGATTCAATTGTGCAATATACAAGTCAGGAAATGATACACGGTGGTGAGATATTTGGACAGCGGAACATCCAAGGTTCCAAACCACTATGGCCCGTATCATCGAGCGGCTGCCCACCGACACCACATCCAGTTGCACAGCCCGGTCAGCTCCTGGTCGGTATGGTGCTGTGACCTTACGGTCCTCACGTATGCCAGAAGTGCTGACCGACTCTCTTCTCAGCTGGATACTTTAGATGTGGACGGCCAGTATGATGGTGCGACCAGAAGTGCTGACTGACTCTCTTCTCAGCCGGATACTTTAGATGTTGAAGGCCGGTATGATGGTGCGACCACTGCACCAGAAGTGCTGACTGACCCTCGTCTCGACACTTCAGATGTTGACGAGTGTGCAATCGACCCGCTGCTCTGCGAGAACGGCGAGTGCGAGAACTCGCTGGGCTCGTTCGTGTGCCACTGCGACACTGGCTACAGGCAGTCGGAGGACCGGCCTGGCTGCCAAGATGTGGACGAATGCTTGGACGGCTCGTGCGACTGTGACATCAACTCGGAGTGCAGCAATACACCGGTAAGCAACGGCGTGCCACCACGCCGGTGAGTGGCAGCTCACAAATGCACCGATGAGAAGAGAATCCCAATCTGTTGACCTACTACGGCATGCCAAATTACCAGCAGGTATCGATGTTGCTGACCAGTTTGCCGCCATGACTGCAGCTGCTGGTGCATTGATGACTCCACTGTTGACATCTGCGGTTGCCCCCAGGGGAGTTACGAGTGCACGTGTAACGAGGGCTTCACGGGTAACGGCGTCACCTGTATGGACGTCAACGAGTGCCTGGTGGACAACGGCGGCTGCTCGCAGGACGCTCAGTGTATCAACACGGAGGGCTCCTTCAAGGTAAAGGCTCGGTAATGGTACTCCCGGTGTATCAACACGGAGGGCTCCTTCAAGGTAAAGGCTCGGTAATGGTACTCCCGGTGTATCAACACGGAGGGCTCCTTCAAGGTAAAGGCTCGGTAATGGTACTCCCGGTGTATCAACACGGAGGGCTCCTTCAAGGTAAAGGCTCGGTAATGGTACTCCCGGTGTATCAACACGGAGGGCTCCTTCAAGGTAAAGGCTCGGTAATGGTACTCCCGGTGTATCAACACGGAGGGCTCCTTCAAGGTAAAGGCTCGGTAATGGTACTCCCGGTGTATCAACACGGAGGGTCAAGGTAAAGGCTGCCGGTGTATCAACACGGAGGGCTCCTTCAAGGTAAAGGCTCGGTAATGGTACTCCCGGTGTATCAACACGGGGGAGGGCTCCTTCAAGGTAAAGGCTCGGTAATGGTACTCCCGGTGTATCAACACGGAGGGGGGGGCTCCTTCAAGGTAAAGGCTCGGTAATGGTACTCCCGGTGTATCAACACGGAGGGCTCCTTCAAGGTAAAGGCTCGGTAATGGTACTCCCGGTGTATCAACACGGAGGGCTCCTTCAAGGTAAAGGCTCGGTAATGGTACTCCCGGTGTATCAACACGGAGGGCTCCTTCAAGGTAAAGGCTCGGTAATGGTACTTCCGGTGTATCAACACGGAGGGCTCCTTCAAGAAAGGCTCGGTAATGGTACTCCCGGTGTATCAACACGGAGGGCTCCTTCAAGGTAAAGGCTCGGTAATGGTACTCCCGGTGTATCAACACGGAGAGCTCCTTCAAGGCATAGTACTCCCAATGTATCAACATTCCTTCAAGGTCGAACGTTCCTTGCCGGCATGGTCACCTCAGTGTCCACGTCGGCTGACGGCTCGAGCTACAATCGGCTGCGTCAACCACGGACATGTGGCTATAGGTGTGGTCCTTCACTTGTGTTCAGCTGTAAAACGACATTTCCATGGACACTGACGTCGTCTGCGTTTGCTTCGGTACGTGCGTACGTGTGTACGTTTGTCGAGAAGTGGCGTCCCTGCTTGCGGCTACACCATTTTCTAAAACCACATGCTTTTGTAGGAAAGTCCTTATTGGCACGTGAAAGTCTAGCGACCCCTTGTTCGCGATAACTCCAGTTACACAAAGTACTAGCACCTTTGCTGCCCTGTATTGCACTGCAGCACTCCACGATCACACGAGAACTCCAGACACCGTACAGTACGTTCTCCTCGGAAGGTAAGCCGTGATACTGCCTTTCCTATGAATTTATAAGCTGAATTTAGTTGGGAAGGGCGCGCGCGGAGCAGCGGTCCGACCTGTAAGAGTATTCAAGCTGAACTGCCTTGGGGGTGCACGAGCACTAGCGGCCGGAAGGCCCCCGCTCACGGATTGGTCAAGGGCCGCAGAAGCACACCATGACCTTTTACATCCATGTCGACGGCCTCTAGAAGGGGAAATAGTCTATTTCTAGTGGCGGTGACAATGCGTTACGTTTACGGTATTATATCAATTACGGTTACGGGACGGCCAAACGTATAACTTTATGTGAACAGTTACATCTAGCATTAACGACGGCGGCGGTACGCGCCGGCGCGTGGTACGCCGCTCAGACATGGGAGGGGTTCGAGGTCACCTCTGCAGACGCGACGTCTGGCGCGCTGGGATGCTGGAGAGGGGAGGGAGGTACAATGTCCAATGTCCGGCAGACGGCCGTCTCGGAGCCGGGTATTTGTCGCGCCATGACGAAGGGGCATTGCTGAATTATATGGGATCACGACGCTCAAAAACTAACTCTCTTACAACACAGCTAGAGGTCCGAAAGGTCGGATCATTTCACAGATTTGATCCTGAACTTCCACTCAGACATATCACGGCCTTCTACAATCACATACGAATCAACCAAACACTTACGATACGACAACTAATTAACACAAATTCCGATTGCACACGGTTCTACGTGGGTTAGTCTAGGAGGTTTGTAAGGGTTATCCGCTCCCTGATCCATGGTAGTAAATAAACAATGTTCCTAATAGCTAAACACAAATACAATTTTTCGTAAACATTTTGGCGATCACTGTCGCGCGCACTGCTGAATGTTCAGTCCGGTTCGGGAAGGGAAGTAGCTGAGCATGGCCGACCTTGCCATCTCAGACGGTATGTCGCGTTAACTGGACGGCCATGCGGTAGTTACCGCATGTCACTGTATCACTCACCGAGTCACTGGTCAGGGACACCAACCCTGCCAACTACGACGTCTCTCCATATACTTATGGAAGATTATGTCGCGTTCGATCATGTCCAACTGCGAGCGGACGGTGATTCATCCATATCACCGCGGTAGCTTCTGGTCTACCACGTGCCAGCTCGGCTGAGTCACTCATATGATCGCCCACTGCACCGGCAGTGGCGGTGCTCGCGTGTCAGGGACGGTGCTCGTCAGCACCGCTCCGTGGGTGGCGCTCGTCAGCGCCGCTCCGTGGCGACGTCGCATCCCGCAGCGGGGTGCTCCTTCCGCAGCGGGGTCGCTCGGTTGCAGCGGCCCGCTCGACCTCTCGGCGGCGCTCACTGGCGCCGTGCCAACGGCCCAGTCGTCGAACTGGCCGTGCATATCGGCTGCTGGTGGGTTGTGTTGCAGGTACATCCTGTGTATCTCTGCACGAGGTGGCCGCAGGTGGTCCACCTGTAGTGTCCTGTGGCAGCCGGCGTGACTGTCTCATCACGCCCGGTCGTCAGCTCAGGTCCATGCTGTCAGCTGCGGTTGTCGGCGTGAGGCGTGTCCGATCGACGGTCCCTGGGGAACTGGCGTGACGGACTCGTCACGCCCGATTATCAAGTCGTGCTGATGCTGGCTCAGGTCCCGGGTCCAGGACGGATGATGATGATGTCTTCACCGAGCAGGAAGGGTTGGATGGTTTAGTTGCATTGTAGGTTCAGAGTACAAATCTCGGTTCAAAGAT